>JAVXUO010001391.1:0-31418 GCA_033065855.1 Escallonia rubra | reverse complement strand
ATTTTAAACCTTTAAATTCATAGAACCGAGAAGAGGTTGAAGAGTAAGTAATTAGCTTGAAAATCTAATTCTGGTAATTCAGTATGAAGATGAAGCCAAAAGAAAAGCAAAGATGAACTAGAAAATATAGTGAAAGCAAAATAAAGACAAAAAAGGTTATACAGTAGCGTGAAAACCATTTGGATCTGAATGTATCTTTTAAATAGGGTTCAAATACATCATCACTGACAACTACGCATCTGTTGCCTTCTCTATCCAAACCACATAATTCAAATCAAAGCAAATACCAGATAACAAGTTAAGAAAATTACTTGAAACTGGAATACTCTTGTGCTGAATTGTCAATGCTGGCCAGATAGTCCTGAAACATATAGATTATAATGAGTTTCACAAACTCCATTAGAAAGAAATCTCAAACTTATCTTCTTGAAAGAAGAGTACGTACAGCAGTATTGGCCATAGCATTTTGTTCATCCCATGTATTTTGGGCATGATTCTCTAGCTTAAATTCCTTAAAATTTCCGGTCATAAACAGCGTATCCCCATTAACCTGAAAGACATTTAAGAACCAACTAAATAAAAGAGGGAACAAACAGAAGGGAAACCCCTGCAAGAAGTGACAATCATATCGCCTATTTCAAGACTATTTTCCTCAATAAAAATATAATTGATTGGGAGTTCACGTTCTCATCATCTTTGGTAAAATCAAGTCCACCACGAAGACATTCATAAACTAGCATATAGTGACAACCACTAAAGCAAAATTCAGCAGTCAAGCCCAAATCAGGTTGATTGGGCATAGAAGAAGTTTTACCTCATTTAGCTTTTCCCACACTAAATCAGGTTGGTTTATGTAACCTTGGTCTGTTGCCAAAAGATAAAGTTCACCATCAAACTGCATATATTAGCAAGAATCATGTTAACTGAATGAAAGACCATAGTACTTCAGTTCTCAATGAAATTTAATCAAGTATTGCAAGCATAATATGACCTTAAACATGGTGCTGAAGTGATTGTTCCGGAAAAATACACATAGCTCGCGCTCTTTTAGACCATCCTGCAAGCAGAATAGGCTGCAGAAAATCCAAACAATAGAACGAAGAAACCTTCTTAAACAACATAGAACATATTGACTTCTCAGATCTGAAGTGAAAAGTAAACAAGAACACCAGCGTACCCATAGACAGTTAACTGACTAGCACTGTTCTTCAGAAAGTTACTGATCAATTCCCCTACAAAATGTTGTGCAACAAACTTTACATGCCAAATTGAACACAGAGTAATAATGAGACTTTCCGTAGTTACGAAGCAATGTATACCTTGTTTTGAAGTGATTCCATCTTTGGAACCTGCATCATATCCATCTCTACTGTCTTTGTCCACTTGTTCTGCGAGGACCACCTCACCTTCATACATTGGCTCTCGATTTTCATAAGTTGCAGTTCTTGACTCCAATATGCATTCTTCTCCTTCGTACATTGGCTCACTGCCATCAGCAGTTGAAGTAAAAGCTTCAACGACATCCATGTTCTGTCTTCTGCCATTCATAGAATTTGACTCTGCATTCGGTGTAGACAAACAAGAAAAATTTGATGCACTGCAACCACTTTGATCAACTTCTGAGTCATGGATATCAGATGTCGAAGTAGATGGATACTGAACTTGTACATTTCCCATATCGCTTCCACATGCAGAAAGTTCAAAAGCAGTTTCACTCTCAAAGATCTCATCAACACCAGTTTCCTTAACTGATTCTTTGGATAAAACAGCTTCTTCACAGTCGTTGCAATCTAAGTGGCCATTTGGTTTACCTTGATCAGCCTTTGAGGCCAAACAGACATCTTCTCTTTGGACGGTTTCAAAAGTTATTAAATCATCACAGTAATTGCTCATAGCAATGCTAGCTTCAGGCATAGGTTCTTGTTGACAAGACTTTTGAGTTTCATGATCAATGTTTCTTTCTAACGTCTCTAGAGGAATAACAGGTTCAGTCATCATAAGATATGCACTCTCATTCGTAGTTACTACCGGATTTTGACCATTACTATCAGCGAGAAGTGCATCAGCTGCTGAAGGTGGCAGTTCAGCCCCCGACAATTTCAAGGCTCTCAAAAGCTCTGCTTCTTCTTCAAGGTCACCTTTTCTTGCTTGATCGTGATCAGAGACTGACTGGGGAGAATCATCAAAAGATCTACCTCGTGAAAGGCAAGGAGAAGGGACTCCTAATGTTGCAGTTGTTGCAGCAGCAAAATCGACAAAATCTTCTTCAGGCTTCTTCATGTTTTCACTCCCCAAATTTAATGTTTCAAGGGCAACAAGCTCTCCCGTTAGAGTATTATACGACTTTGGCCCAACTGCATTTACTGTATCAACATCCTGGTAGACATGTACACAGCAGTTTAATTTAAATGACTATTTAACAAGATCATCAAAACATACAAGAAGAGCCACATAAGATGAAAAGATTATACCAATGAAAAAGCAGATAAATTGATCATAGTCTGAAAGAATAGCAAACATCAACTCATGACGAGTACCCAAAAAATTCCAAAGGGAACAGATCTGAGATCTGTCATTAAGCCTCCTACGGAATGAAACAGTACCAAGTGCCTCCAAAACATTAATTAAGTGTCAGTATAATCTCCTCCTTTAAGTTTCCAGGCATACAGATATTGGAACTTGTCCACCGTCAAGACTATCTTTTCTTAATAACTATCTGATTGTAGATGTAGGTGCACCACGAGCAAGGATATGATGTCTACACATGCATAAAACAAGCTTGGTCCATCTAAACTATAGAGGAGCTGGTTCTATTTGCAGAGGACTTAAAGCAGGGGATTGAATAAATTGCAATCCTCGCATATGATATTTTTTTCCCCTCCAATAATTAAAAGTTTATTCACAAAATAGCACCAAAGGGTTGCAATCTGTAATTGTGCATCAATAAAATAAATTATCTAAATAAATAAGAGATTTACTTGTACTTAAAATCCCATAAATTAGGATTTGATCTCCTTTCCTAAATTTAGGATTCCTTTCGCTTTCTGATGGTGAGAAAAGTCATTGTAGAATGTATTTGGCACATGATATTATAATGATTCTCCCTTTTCTAAGAATTAACCTCTTCCATTTCTGTATATGAGCCCACTGCTTATACATCACAAAGAACACTGTCTGACCCACGTCAGGTGTCCCAAACTTTCATACAAGTTACGGCATTTGTGATACCACACTTCATTAGTAGGCAACCACACCAACTATATATTCATTGATTTATTACAAGTCAAAACAAGCAAGAATAGAGCTACTAATATGATGCCCAATCCCATCCTGGCTACTAATATAAAGCCCAATCCCATCCTATCTCCTATTTTGATTAAGCACCTATCATCCGCTGTAATCACTAAAATGGACAAGAATTTATTTTTGTATAAAGCAACATGGCATGCAAGCATTCCAAAAGTATCTACACTGAAAAAGAAGTCTAATGTAATCTGCTCAAGCATAGAGCTACTAATCTCTAAAGCCCAAACCCAGCTTGAAAAATGCAGACGGAATAAACGAGAGCTGAAAATGAGAGGTAATACCTGAGGATCAACTATCCAACCATGATAAAGAGGAATGTCCAAAAGATCAAAGATTGCACACTCTCGAGTAAACTCGAAATCATCAATTCTGCAATAATTTAGCACAACTTGCTGTCAACCTTAAGACCAATCAAAGAGGATACCTTATCATCAAAACAAGGTACAGCACCCCTAACTACTAGATCATGATCTGACAATACTGCAGCACTAACTACACATATATTATGTTAATACCATGACACTTACTAGATGATGATATGATACGAGAGTGAGCATTGGCACAACAATAAAGTTGCTCCACTTTAACCTAGAGGTCACGCATTCGAAACACAGAACAGTCTCCCGCCAAAGCAGGGGCCAAGGCTGTATGCCAGTGGCAGGCCGGACCTTTAGCAAGATAGCTTATATGGCCACGGCCATTTGAAAAGAGAGGAGAAAAATGAGAAGGGAGAGAAATAAGAATAAAGATATGTACCTCCTAAATTTTATATTTACATCAATCCCAGTTGCAAGTCGGTGGAGCAGATCAATCGCATCAGCAATATTCTGTTGTTGATTCTCAACATACCCTGCATCTTTGTTCTGTACCCCAATTAAGTCGGATCAAAACTTACAAAAAAAGAAACAGTAACATTTCTCGCAGTTTGGATCTCGTTAGAAACAAGATAATAGAAAAGAAAGTGCCTATAAGAAAAATCAACCAAAATTCAACTCATGCACTTCCTTTTCTGTTCTCTCAGAGTTTCCAGAAACCAATAAGCTTTTCTGTTATAAGCAAAGTAAAAAGCAATTACATTGACATTACTGTTCGAGTCGATTAACCGCTCCGCAACAAGTGAAAGCAGTTTCTCCTGCGAGACTTCAGGAATGTCGGACCCCAGATTCAAGCTGTTCTTTAGCAGAAGAACATTGCCTATAATCATTTTAATCATCAAAACACAAGTCTAACTATAATTTTAAGGTGCCTAAGCCGTGTGCATTTACGGGATCAAGTAAATCATATAAAATATCATATAAATCAAAATAAAGCAAAACCATTCCAATTAGGTCAATGCTAAACCAAATTCCCAAGCGACCATTTGCTAATGAACTACAAAGACAGTATTGACCAAGAACATAAAATTCATCTATCAGACATCGATACAACTCAATTGATCACTGCAGCATGCTATTCGAATTGAAAATGGATCACAAAGTGATAGCAAGCAGCATTCAGATAACGACAAGCGACGGCAAACAATACAGATATCAGATACCGATATCACTCGATTGATTGCTACAGCACACTACATTCAATTCCAATCAGATCATACGCAATAGCGAAATTGCGGTTAAAGAGGCACAATAACTTGATAACGCAGCGTTAACGTGATCGAGAACGAAATGTCTACACATTCGTAAAGCTAAACCCTAGAAAGTGATGAGAGAGAGGTGCTTACAGATGGCGAGGAGCGGGCAGGGGCCATTATCGTTTTGGAGAATGATCGGAGTGGTGCGGCCGAGGAACTGCACGACCTTGGTCTTGTGAACCAGCTCCTTCGCAGGTTCGTCGGAAGGAGATGCCATATTGACGGAGTTTCTTTACCGATTCCGACGGATTGTGCGTGAGTCGCGACAGAGAGAGGGGGGATTCGCTGAGAGAGAATCTGGAGAGAGAGAGAGAGCAGCGACGAGGAAGGGGATTAAGGGAATTTAAAGAGAAAGAGAGGGACGAGATTGGTTTGACGGCAAGAACAACAACAACAACAAAAACAAACTCCGAACGGTCCTTTCTTGCTCTGGTTTAAAGTTCGGTTGTGCGTGTAACTGTTTGACTTAGGCTTTATTGCAACGACGGCCGCGTTAACGTATGATAAGTATGTTTTCCTCCATGACCAATCTTCGGACCATGTGTTTTGGGTGCCATGTTTTCATTGTTTTGCCATAAGTATATGTTTAGACTTTAGATAACGTCTAAGATTACTAATAAATAACAATAATAAAACTTTAGTCACCGTTGAAAATACATATCGACAACCGTTATCACTTAACATGTATTTAATTTATTGTTTTTGTCACAACGAAAAAAATATTTAAAATTTGTTTAACACAATATCACCGGCTTATAATGTCGATGAAGTAATTTTGGAAAATAGTTGGATAGATAACTTAAATCACGGTTTACCTCGTGGTTCGAATAAATCGTCCAATTTGTTGGTTCCAGTGTTGTTGCGCCTTGGTGGTCACTGTGGGTGTGGTGGTTTGTTGTGCGGCGGCATGGGTTTGGAAAAGGGGGAAGGGTGTTGATGCCGCCAAATGAGGGGGTAAAGGCGGCCAGAGGCGGGGGGCTGAAGGAAGGGAAGGGGAGGCGACGAGAAGAGGGTACGCTGACCGATGGAGGTGGACGGGAGTGGGTGCGAGAGGAAGGGTTGACGGCGGATGATGAAAGCTCGAGGATGTAGTTCTGTTTTTTTCTTTTTTATTTTTCGTTTCTTTAAGTTATAATTAATCATAGTTACAATACAACTTGTCGGTTTTGCTTAGTTGGCACGATTTTAATGGAAGTCTAACACCGCATGAACTGATGAAATTGTGTTAGACGGCCACTACATATTTTCTCATTATTACTACAATCAGATCAGATTGTAGTAGTTGCTATTAATTAATAAAAATCGCATAACAAAATGAAAAAGACATGTTTCCAAATCAAGTAGTACACAGTTAATTTATTATGATCTCTAGACCACGGGACATGCAACAATTGTGCCAAAGCACCATAGGTTTGTAGAGAGAGAAAAAAATTCGGATGAGTCGAGGGGTTTGCACACTCTTATAGACGAAGGCACTTGAAAAATAATGCAACGTTTATAGAATTTGATCTAAAACAAATATGCGTTTATCGTACAAAATTCGCGTTCCTATGGAGAGTCGGGATGGTAATATGGGTTAATTAACAAAATGAAATCTAAAATTGTACTACTCCACACGCATCTTTTGTCAACATCAAGATGACAAGTCTTTCCTCAGTATCCCCAATTTCTGACAGAATATTACTCTGGATGCTGCTTCCAATTGGCGGCGTGGCAACAGCAATTTCCTCAATCTCTCCCATTTTTGACAGAATATATTACTCTGGATGCTGCATCTTCTTTGTGTGCACGTGTATGGCACCCGAAATTCTGTAAGCTAAGTTGCTTGTTAACTAAAATAAAATAAAATACGGTCGAAGTGGTTCATGAAGTCATAGCTATACCTACTAGGTTAGTGAACACATTCATTGTTCCACATATAACAGGTAGAACAGGTTGGTAATTGTATTGAATATTGATGAATGGATTCTGCAATCATCTACTTTGTTAGTTTGTGTTTCCATTTTTTGGGAAAATTGCGTAAAATACCCCCGTGGTTTGGGGTAGTTGCAAAAATACCCATGTTGTTACAAAAATTGCAAAGACCTCCCTCTAGCACTTATTTTGTTGCAACCGTTAGAAAAGTCATCTAAATTAACAGAGCGTGCTTTTCACGCTCTTGAACAATGTGTGTAGTAAAAAATTTATACGTTAAAAGACTAAAGTACCCTCTTTTTTTTTTTCTTTCTCTCAAACAAGCCTCAATTCCACCAAAACCTAACCCTAGCCACCCTCAACCACCACCCATCTACCACCTGCGCCACCCACAACCGGCGTCGGCGCTGCCGCCACCACCCCAGTCTTGTGTGCCTAGCGGCCGATTGAACCATCAAACCCAAACCAAACCAATTGAACCCTAATCCCGTTGAACCCCCAAACTTAAATCGAACCCTAATCGCCGCTATAGCCATCAAACCCAAACCAATTGCACAACAACTCGAACCCTAATCAAACCCCCCAACTTAGATCGAACCCTAATTTGACCCCAAAACTTAAATCGAACCCTAATCGTGCTGTGACCACAACAATTCGAACCCTAATCGCACAATCTCAGATCTAGGGTTTCAAATCGCAATCTGCAATTGAAACCCTAGACTAAGATTGTACAATTCGGGTAAACAAGATACTCGTGACCCATTGTTTACTCTGCCGGTCCTATCGTTTGCTCCGCCACTTGCGCCGCAATCTGTGATTCCCACTTGCGCCGTCGCGAGCCCGCCATCGATCCACTAAGCGATCTCGTGAAGAAGGAAGAGGAGGAAAATTGACCATTCTGGAGAAAAAAGGGTGCCATTCTCATTTATATAGAAGGGCAATTTAGCCTTTTCACTATTCTGTTACGGAATTTTTACGGTGCAACACTTTTACTATTTCATGTGTCTTTATACAATTTTTGTAACAACATGGGTGTTTTTGCAACTACCCCAAACCACATGGGTATTTTACGCAATTTTTCCTTCTTTTTTCTCTTTTTTGTTACAAAGATAGAATCATTTAATGCTAAACATCTTATCGAGAATTTGTGACATCTCATCGCGAATATTTGATCTTGCATAAAAAAGAGAAGAAAATACTTTTTTTTTTCCTTTTTTGGTCGTTCAAGACAAAGTTAGAATATGGGCTTCTTATAGACATTACGTGCGCTAAAAAAATGTATTAGAGATACACAGCTCCTATAAACAACTCCACAAAGATTTTGCTATTTTAATTTTTGGGTTTCAAGCTTTCAAATGTTGTTCATAGTTGGATATAGATTTTGTAACTCTTTCCAACATGTGTTTACACACGTGTTCATCTTTTCTTTTGGGAATTAGATCAAACCACTGGGCTAAGAAATAGGACAACTTATTAACATCTGGCACCCCATACTGTTAAGAGTGAACACTTTATCCTTCAAGCCGATCCGATTGGTCGAGCCAAACTTACTAGTCTTGCCAATCGCGAGTCGAGTAAAAAAAAAATCGGCTTGGTTACTTTTATCCACACTGAATGTTATGTTCGATTTGTTTGATTTTTTTTTTCTAGTTTTGAAATTATTCTAAATTGAACCCAACTGAACCGTATCTATATATACAAAAAAAAATATTCAAATATTAAATCCAATCATTACTATCTAGTTTTTACTCTACTCATGATAAGACTACCCAAACATATAAGTAAAGGTATTCTATTTCAATAGGTAAGTACCAAAAAAACTTTTGATCGTGTATATTATAAAGGCCCGATAATTAATGGATCAACTCAAACAAGTCCAAAAATAATTACAAGCTCAATCATGTCAGTCTGCCCATACTAACCCATTTGATCCGTCCCAAACGGGGAAATCGAGCTGCTGAAATCGGATCATTCAATTACGGTTCATTCTTTTTCAAACAGATGGTGATCGATTCGATTTTGTATTCAGTTTTCAAACCGAACCAGTCAAACCATATGTCGTCAGGATATTCGAAAATTTAGCCTTATGAGAAGGCGCTAAAGGACTACAATCCTCAGCAGTAAAAGAAAAATGTCGCTATACACATTTCAGCGACGAAAATTGTCATTAATTTTTTTTAAGAAAACCAACAAAATACTTGTCGTGGCAATGTTTTGTCATTAAGCTGTTATAGCAGAGATGGCAGCAAATTCTTATCCAGCACAAAATATATTCACAATGATTCTTAAATTGTACAAACAAAGAAAAAAACAAAAAAACAATAATCGACTTTGAAATATTATGTTGAAGCAGGGACTCGGGGCCTGGCTTAGTCAGTTCCAGAATGGATTTTATGATTACGTGGGTCATCGTCGCATCTTGAACCAAGGGCCCATTAACTACGTCGAGATGGGTGCAGAAAATGCTGGGCTGGGCCCTTGTCCAGCACGATCTGAGTTGGATCAAGCATTACGGGCCCCCAATGTATATTGAGGAACTTTATTTAGCTGTAATCTTATATTTGTACGGAAAATTGGTCATAATGCGCGCATATCACAAGTGCCACGAAAAGTTAAAGATGTTGCTAAAAGTAAACTATCAGCTTAAGTGGAGTTCGGAGAAACTGACAACGAACTCTGTTGCAAATTGCGATACTTCTCCAACAGATAAAACTTTACTTAAATTTTTGTAAGATCGAGTAACTTTCTTAACTTTTATTTGACCTTATCGCAGTGTATCAGCTAGCTGGTTAGATGATCTGAAAGGTAAAACGAGACCGAGTCAAGCAAGCCCGCGATCGAGTTTGACGCCACCTTATATATAGCTTGTTGCTACACTATCTATCGTAAGACTCATTTAGTGTCTTCTGATGCGTTCGGTGAAACACATTTTAATGGATTCAATATACGACAACAATCAATTTTTTGGTACCACCATGTAGTTTTAACCAAAGTGAATATATATATATATATATATATATATATATATATATATATATATATTTGTGTGTTTGGTAAGAGCGTGGCGTCGTAGTGTTAGGCATTCCTACAGAGTTGTACCTTTTATCATTTTTATGTGTGTGTTGTTGTTTAGTTTGGCATCCATCTGGAACTTTAATTGACTCGGGGTAATAAAGTTGTGCGCTATCAACTTTTATCCACCGTCTTCAATACCAAGAAAGTTACTGTTCCTTGTATTTAGCCTTTTATTAGTAAAGTTTGTATTTAGCCTTTTATTAGTAAAGTTTCAACTCTTTTATGAAAAGAGAAAAAGAAAAAACCTCTATATGAACATGGTATTTATTGAGCAAAAAAATCCTTTGTATATGTTTTGCTTCCAACACAAACTGTTTCTTCCACTGCTGTACTTTCAATAAAAACGTGATACTTTGTAAAATTGAATCAGTATATATAATTGCTACAAAATGATACCGCGGTACATAAAATTGGTTTTTAGAGCCAAGTTTATTGGTTAAGTATTAGTTTTGTGTGAGCGAGGATCCTTTATGCTCTTGAAAAATATAAGAGCATGTACTTTAAGTAATTAAGAAACCTAAAGTATGACTATATTCATTTCTCGGTTACCAATTTCATGGCTCGTATGAATACTTGATAGTACAAGCTACACAATCAAAAGAAAGTTCAAAAAATAGGGTGAAATCACATACTCCAACCCTACATTAAATTTGCTTACGCATGTTATGTTGTTCGAAATATATACTTTGTGTATACTTGTGCAGAAAACAATTAAGTACGAAATACAGAAATGTAGTTTACTAAACAGAACATATAGTCTTTGCAAGAACAATTAAAATGAACTCACAACAGGATTGCAGAACAGCAAAGGAAAAAAGGGGTCGAGGCGTGAATTTGATTCACTGTCCTTAAGACTTTATTCGTCCCGCAACGGTGCTGACGGTTCTTGACGATAGTCTCCCAGGATACAACGGCTACGTCTGAAAATAGTAGCACACCAAATTTCCAGACCCGGCGAACCAAACAATGGTAGAACTCTTTCTTCTTTTACGAACACTTAAAACTCTTGTACAGAAGAAAAGAAAATTCGGGATTTTTTAATTCGTCTATAACTTCTGTAAACTGACTCGGTTTTATACACAGAGTATTCACTTGGGGGGTGCAACTCTTCACAGCTGGTTGGTTGGAAAGGAAAGGTCACAACTTTTCGGAAAAGCCCAAGCCCAAGCCACGGCCACGGACCGGACCGGGACGGGGCGGGGCGGGCGGCGCGCGCGTGTGGTGGACCTTGGGTCAACCTAGGTCCTCCCTCCTTACAAAACATGGGTACCCCCAAGGGGCCCATCCCTTAGCTCAAGGCTAAGCCTTATAAGGAGACAACATTGGCTTTATCTCTTCAATGTGGGATACTCTTTTCCTTTCAAGGTGAACCACTAACTTTAGCTTCAATTTTCTCATTCACTTCTCATTCGTTTTAAACATGTGAATATACCACGATCATATATTCCAATAGATGAACGTGAATTAATTTGTTCCTAACCAAGCTATGGTTTGGAACCCATTTGAAAATTGAGTCAAAATTGCTTCTCCACAATGGGTTTAAAACCCAATTCCAACAATCCCCCACATGAATAGAAAATTGACTGGACTCTATACGCACAGAAACACTGACATAAGAAAGAGTTCTTTAGAACGACACTGCATCGGGATAGGTAGCCGATGGCCTTGAACCTTCCTTAGTGAGAACTATCGGATTTACTGGTTAACCAGTGAACGTGATGTCTTGAACTGTTCAACCTTTAGTGTAAACCGAGACAATAGAACTTCACACAGTATCGCTCAAACATTGTTCTGAGGTTCTCATTGTTGTGTTCATTTTGGCCCTGAACAACTCCTGGTTTTCATGAGTACTCTCTGAGAATTCAGCCTTACAATTCTCATAGAAGCGGCCCCACTTCTTACTCACATAGGTGACTTCTTATTAAGAGGTTCCTACCGCACCCCCACTTAGATTTCCAAGATATAAGAGTCATTAAAAGCATAGCTTAACCTAACCTTTTGTAGGTGCCACTGTCTTCTCATCATAGGAATGGATATGAGGGTTTTAACCCCCCACAGTGCTCTGTCTGAGTCGCATTTACATAATTCGGTTTTCCCTTTGAACCTAGATCTTGGGATCTCCAGTCAGCTAGGTAGGGTTTCCATTATGGCAACTCTTTAGTTCATAGGCTTAAGACCCATTCCCCTTGATGACACATTTACTTTCTCTCTAGTCAAAGCTTTCGTTAACGGATCCGCAATATTATCCTTTGACTTCACATAGTCAATAGAGATAATTCCACTAGAAAGTAATTGTCTAACGGTATTGTGTCTGCGACGTATGTGTCTAGACTTGCCGTTATACATACTGCTTTGTGCTCTTCCAATTGCAGATTGACTATCACAATGTATGCAAATTGGTGGCACAGGCTTAGGCCAATTTGGAATATCCTCCAAGAAATTACGAAGCCACTCCGCTTCTTCTCCTGCTTTATCTAAAGCAATGAATTCAGATTCCATAGTGGATCTGGCAATACATGTCTGTTTAGAGGATTTCCAAGAAATAGCTGCTCCTCCTAATGTAAACACATATCCACTTGTGGACTTTGTTTCATTAGAATCTGATATCCAGTTGGCATCACTGTATCCTTCTAATACAGCTGGATATCTTGTATAATGCAGCCCAAAGCTTAAGGTATATTTTAAGTACCTTAAAACTCTTACAATAGCTATCCAATGATTCTTCCCTGGATTGCTAATATATCTACTCAGTTTACTGACAGCATATGCTATATCGGGTCTCGTACAATTCATGATATACATTAGGCTACCAATTATACGCGAATACTCTAATTGAGATATTCCTTCACCAGTATTCTTTGTTAGATGTAAATTTACATCTAGTGGTGTCTTAACTGGACTATCATCGTAACTTTTAAATTTGTCTAGCACTTTCTCAATATAATGAGATTGTGACAAGACTAGTCCATTTGATGTTTTGGTAATTTTCATACCAAGTATAACATCAGCCACACCCATATCTTTCATATCAAATTTACTGGTCAACATTTTCTTTGTAGCCTTAATGAATTCATTATTGCTCCCGATAATGAGCATGTCATCCACATAAAGGCAAATAATGACATATCCTTTTTTCGTGCCTTTAACATAGACACATTTATCACATTCGTTGATTCTAAAGCCATTTTCAATCATGACTTTATCAAACTTTTCATGCCATTGTTTCGGAGCCTGTTTTAGTCCATAAAGTGACTTCATAAGCTTACACACCTTCCTCTTATGATCAGGAGCTACAAACCCCTCGGGTTGCTCTATATAGATCTCTTCATTGAGATCTCCATTTAGGAAAGCTGTTTTCACATCCATTTGGTGTATCTCAAGATTATTAATAGCTGCAATAGCTATCAATATTCGAATGGATGTTATTCTTGTAACTGGTGAATATGTATCGAAATAATCAAGGCCTTCCTTTTGTCTATATCCCTTGACAACTAGTCGGGCCTTATATTTCTCGATCGTTCCATCAGCTTTCATCTTTCTCTTGAAAAGCCATTTACACCCTAATGGTTTATTTCCAGGAGGAAGATCCACCAGTTCCCATGTATGATTTTGCATGATGGATTCTATTTCACTATTAATAGCCTCTTTCCAATGAGGAGCTTCGGGACTCGACATTGCTTCACTGTAAGTACGAGGCTCATTTTCTAACAAATATGTTAGAAAATCAGGACCAAAGGATGTAGACGTTCTAGCTCTCTTGCTACGTCTTGGCTCATCTTCCTCTTGTGAGGGTTCTTGGTTCATACTAGTTCTTTTTAAAGAACTTTGTTCTTGTGCCACTCGACAAGGAAATACATCCTCGAAGAAATGTGCATTCCTTGTCTCCATAATGGTGTTGACGTGTATATCATCAACTTCAGATTTATGCACTAAGAACCGATATGCCGAGCTATGGCTTGCATATCCAATAAAAATCCCATCGACCGTTTTAGGTCCTATTTTGACCATTTTAGGTGGTGGGATAGCTACCTTTGCTAGACACCCCCACACTTTAAGATACTTGAAAGAAGGAGGACGACCTTTCCATAGCTCATAAGGTGTCTTTTGCAACTTCTTGTGAGGTACTTTATTAAGTATATGATTTGCGGTTAAGACCGCTTCCTCCCACAAGTTATCCGGTAGTCCAGAATTTATCAACAAAGCATTCATCATTTCCTTTAAAGTACGATTTTTCCGCTCAGCAATTCCATTTGACTGAGGCGCATACGGTGCCGTGGTCTCATGAATGATTCCGTGATCGGCACAAAATTTTTCAAAGGGGAAAACATATTCTCCGTCTCTATCACTTCTTAGTACTTTGATTTTCTTGCTAAGTTGATTTTCAACCTCGATTTTGTATTGCATAAATGCTTCCAAGGCTTCATCCTTGCTTCTAAGCAAATATACATAACAAAATCTCGTACAATCATCAATAAAAGTAATAAAATACTTTTTTCCTCCTTTAGATTGTACCACCTTTAAGTCACATATGTCACTATGAATTAGACTTAAAGGTTCCGTACTTCTTTCAATTGACTTGAAAGACGTTTTTGCCATTTTAGCTTCAACACAAATTTCACATTCTTTCTGTGAGACAACGTCCATTTTAGGCAACAAACCATTTTTCACGAGCTTTTCAATCGAACCATAATTCACATGACCTAATCTATGATGCCATAAATTAGGAGATTCCAACAAGTAAGCAGAAGAGACATTATTATTATTATCGGAATTTGGTACAACTTTAGGTACGATGGTCATTACATTTAGCTTAAACAGACCATCACAAAGGTACCCTTTTCCTACAAACATTCCACTCTTAGTTAGTACAAACTTGTCGGACTCAAAAACTAGCTTAAAACCATTTTTGCTCAACAATGAGCCCGAAACTAAATTCTTTCGAATGTCCGGCACATGAAGCACATTGTTGAGACTCAACTCCTTGCCGGATGTCATCTTTAAGACCACTTTGCCCATCCCTTGCACCTTTGAAGAAGAAGAGTTTCCCATGAACAGATTCTCGTTGTTGGCGCTCTCATATGTAGTAAACATACTTCGCTCGGAGCACACATGTCGAGTAGCGCCTGTGTCTACCCACCACTGTTTGGGATTTCCAACCAAGTTGACTTCGGATACCACCGCAGATAGATTCAAATCTGTCACGTCCTCGGTAATCTTGGTAACTTCCGTCACATTGGCTTGAGAATGCTTTCCTTTCTTAAAGTTTCCTTTGGTTGTGCGACAGTCCTTAGCACGATGGCCAGCTTTGCCGCACACATAGCAATTCCCTTTGAACTTCTTCTTCTCACCGCCTTTGGAATTTGAGCCGCTAGCTCCACTTGGACCGTCTGAATCGGAAATTTTCCTCCTCTTTGACGGACCTTGCTCGACCACATTTGCCTTGGCTTCTTGATGATAATTGCCGGCCTTTTTCTCGGACTGGCGATTATCCTCTTCAATCCTTAATCTCACAATCAAATCCTCAAGCTTCATCTCCTTGCGCTTATGCTTCAAATAGTTCTTGAAATCTCTCCAAGTAGGTGGCAATTTTTCAATTAGCGCAGCCACTTGAAAAGATTCTCCAAGTACCATCCCTTCCGCATGAATATCATGGAGGATTAGCTGAAACTCTTGGACTTGACTAATCACTGTCTTGGAATCCACCATCTTGAAATCAAGGAATTTGCCGACTACAAATTTCTTTGAGCCGACATCTTCCCTCTTGTATTTCCTTTCCAAGGATTCGCACAATGCTTTCGCATTGGTCATTGGACTGTATATGTTATACAATACATTGTCCAATCCATTGAGGATGTAGTTCTTGCACAAAAAATCTGAATGCTTCCAAGCATCCACGGCAGCCACTGTTTGCCGGTCAGGATTGTCACCAAGATCTGGTGCATCCTCGTGCAAGAACCTTGCCAAGTTCAAGGTGGTAAGATAGAACAACATTTTCTGTTGCCATCTCTTAAAATCCTTTCCGTTGAACTTTTCCGGTCTTTCACCAAGTCCAACGGAACCATGAGCAGGTGCAACGTAAGGTGTCGCATACACAGTCCCACCACTGGGAAGAACCGGTCCACTTTCCGAATTGGTTTCCCTAGTAGCCATTGTTATATCTATCAACAGAATATAACAACTATTAATAAGCAAAAATAATTCAGTCTATCACAAAAGTATAACGAAAACAGATTCTAGTATCACTAAAATTAAATTCAGAAATTGAAAATAATTTTAGTATAGATTGATAGAATCAAATAAGAAAACGAAATTTGGAAAACACTGTTTAGAAAATACTGTTTCTACACATCTACACAAAGTACGAGAGATAAAGTCTTAAGGTTGTTGTTCGAAATATATACTTTGTGTATACTTGTGCAGAAAACAATTAAGTACGAAATACAGAAATGTAGTTTACTAAACAGAACATATAGTCTTTGCAAGAACAATTAAAATGAACTCACAACAGGATTGCAGAACAGCAAAGGAAAAAAGGGGTCGAGGCGTGAATTTGATTCACTGTCCTTAAGACTTTATTCGTCCCGCAACGGTGCTGACGGCTCTTGACGATAGTTTCCCAGGATACAACGGCTACGTCTAAAAATAGTAGCACACCAAATTTTCAGACCCGGCGAACCAAACAATGGTAGAACTCTTTCTTCTTTTACGAACACTTAAAACTGGACAGACTCTTGTACAGAAGAAAAGAAAATTCGGGATTTAATTCGTATATAACTTCTGTAAACTGACTCGGTTTTATACACAGAGTATTCACTTGGGGGGTGCAACTCTTCACAGCTGGTTGGTTGGAAAGGAAAGGTCTGTCACGGACCGAACTTCTCTAAGCCGAAACCGTGCGGCACTTAGCGGACAAGCCCCTTGCTTGTGCTAAGTCAGCCTTCCACTCGGACTAGGCGATGCTAGATGAGAACACACAAAGAAGAACAAGAGAGAGAGTTTGGGAGAATGTATGCTTGTATTGCTTGTGTACAAGAATACTTGTGTGTCTTTGGCCAAGTGAGGCCTCATCTATTTATACTAGTCCACCTCCTCAACGAACGGTGGAGATACATTCGATCCTACGGATCCTATTGTGCTTCTAGAATTCTAGGATACTTTCCTACTATAGAAGATTCCCACATGTTACATATTTTACACATGTTCAAAATAGAGAGAAGTCTTGAACCTTCCGGAAGCCTTGCCTTCTAACTGCCAAGTAAGCGTCCACGAAGCGTCCCGTAAGCGCCTGCGTGGCGTTTCTTCTAAAATTAGCCTCCATATAAAAAGTGCGGGACATTCTCCCCCACCTAATCTTGTGACGCCCTCGTCGCAGCCTCCTCGCAGTATCGGTCTACAATGTTTTGGAACTGCCAAAGATCATTTGCTGATTCCCATGTAGCTTCTCTCTCCGGCAATCCCTTCCATTTCACCAAGTAGTGCCGCGTTGGTGGAACACCTCGTCTTCGTTCGATCTTGTCGCTAAGCACGTACTCGGCCTCCTTGTCATAGGACCTCACCACGGCTGTTGGTGCCCTATGACTCTCTCCACGGCTTGGGTCTTCCTTGTCGTCATAATGAGGCTTTAGTAAACTGACATGGAAGACCGGGTGAATCTTCAACTTTGGCGGCAACTCCAATCGATAGGATACTTTCCCAACTTTTGCCACGATGGGAAAGGGTCCTTCGTACCTTCGAATCAGCCCTTTGTGTACCTTCCTGAAGGACTTAAACTGTTGCGGAAGCAGCTTTAACATCACCATGTCCCCAAGGTTGTACTCTTTCGGCCGCCGTCTCTTATCCGCCCACTTCTTCATCTTGCGCCCGGCTTTGTCAAGGTAAGAGCGTGCCACGTCTGCTTGCTCGTTCCATGACCTTGCCACTTGCGCCGCCAATGGGCTTCTCCCCTTGTAGTCACCCGCCAATGCAAGGGGAGTGAGCGGTTGTTGCCCTATGGCAATCTCAAAAGGACTTTGGTTCGTGGCCTCGCTCCTCATCAGATTGTACGAAAACTGAGCCACATCCAAAAGTCTTGCCCAATCCGTCTGGTTGGCACTAACAAAGTGCCGCAAATAACACTCAAGTAGAGCGTTCACCCGTTCCGTCTGTCCATCAGTCTGAGGGTGAAAGCTCGTTGAGAAGTGCAGCTCCGAGCCAAGGAGTTTGAACAATTCTGTCCAAAATTTCCCCGTAAACCTTGGGTCTCGGTCGCTTACTATAACCTTCGGTAGTCCCCAATACTTCACCACGTTCCTCAAAAATAACCGAGCTGCTTCCTCCGCTGTGCAGTCGGCTGGGGATGCTATAAAAGTTGAGTACTTGGAAAACCGGTCCACCACAACCATAATCGAGCCACATCCCTCCGATCTTGGCAAGCATGTAATGAAGTCCATGCTTACACTCTCCCACGGATGTGCGGGGATGGGCAAAGGCTCGAGTAGTCCCGCTGGCAATTGGTTCTCCACCTTGTCTTGTTGGCACACAAGACAAGTCTTCACGTACGCCTCCACTTCGTCCTTCATTTGGGGCCAATAGTATGACGCCTCCACCAAGGCATATGTCCGTCGTTGCCCCGGATGGCCTGCCCACGGAGTGTCGTGACACTCTCGAATGATCCTCTTCCTCAAGTTGTTCCACTTGGGAACATACGCCCGTTGGCCTTTCGTGTAGAAGGCCATCTTCCACCCAAAATCGTTGGGTTTGCCCACTCTCCGCAAGCTTGAAGAGTTGTCTGGCTAAGGGATCATGCTCCATGCCCTCCTTGATTCCCTCTAGGATGTCTCCCTTTGCCTTCGACATCGCCGCCAATTCTGCCTTCCGACTCAAGGCATCCGCTACCAAGTTGGCTTTGCCCGGCTTGTACTCCATCACATAGTCGAACTCGGCCAAGAAGTCTTGCCACCTAGCTTGCTTCGGACTCAACTTCTTTTGAGATTGGAAGTAGCTAGTAGCTATGTTGTCGGTCTTGATCAAGAACCGACTCCCCAATAGGTAGTGCCTCCACGTGCGTAGACAATGAACCACTGCGGTCATCTCTTTCTCTTGCACCGTATACCTCCGCTCGGTGTCATTTAGCTTGCGGCTTTCAAATGCTATTGGGTGCCCTTCTTGTATTAACACCCCTCCAATAGCGAAATCGGATGCATCCGTTTGCACCTCGAATACCTTCGTATGATCGGGAAGAGCTAGAACCGGCTCTTCCGTCACTGCCCCCTTCAACCCTTCGAAGGCGGTTTGGCACCTCTTGGACCACTCCCACGTTTTCCCCTTCTTGAGTAGGTCTGTTAACGGGGCTGCCTTGGCTGAGTAGCCCTTGATAAACCGCCGATAATAATTAGCTAGGCCAAGAAATTCGTCTCCAACTTCTGTAAACTGACTCGGTTTTATACACAGAGTATTCACTGGGGGGTGCAACTCTTCACAGCTAGTTGGTTGGAAAGGAAAGGTCACAACTTTTCGGAAAAGCCCAAGCCCAAGCCACGGCCACGGACCGGACCGGGACGGGGCGGGGCGGGCGGCGCGCGCGTGTGGTGGACCTTGGGTCAACCTAGGTCCTCCCTCCTTACAAAACATGGGTACCCCCAAGGGGCCCATCCCTTAGCTCAAGGCTAAGCCTTATAAGGAGACAACATTAGCTTTATCTCTTCAATGTGGGATACTCTTTTCCTTTCAAGGTGAACCACTAACTTTAGCTTCAATTTTCTCATTCACTTCTCATTCGTTTTAAACATGTGAATATACCACGATCATATATTCCAATAGATGAACGTGAATTAATTTGTTCCTAACCAAGCTATGGTTTGGAACCCATTTGAAAATTGAGTCAAAGTTGCTTCTCCACAATGGGTTTAAAACCCAATTTCAACATGTTAAAACAAAGAAAGTGAACAATTTCACTCCGCATGTAAGCCAAACAACATGAACAACGTAAATTTAGCTGTGTTAGATTAATTTACGAGCGGAATCGTCATCGTCTTAGCTAAACAATCAAAAGAAAGTTCGAAAATAGGGTGAAACAACAGACTCCAACCCTACATTAAATTTGCCTACGCATGTTGAAACAAAAAAAGTCAACAATTTCACTCCACAGGTAAGCAAAACAACATGAACAACAATAATTTAAAAGCGGAATCGTCCTCCCCTTCTTAAACAAATCATAAATTCTCGTACAGTTATTTTCCATCGAGACGATAAATGCTTCCCCACATGTACACATTTTTTCTCGATGTCATAAGAGTCCTGAGAGAAAGTGAAGCCTCCAACGTCCCTTTGTGCAATGCAAGGCAAACATGGTACCAAGCTTGCAAACATGGTACCAAACTTGGTTTGGTCCCCCCTCCGCCCACGCAAGGGACCAACTTACTCTCTGTTGCACGCGTTATTTTTTTTACAGAAATTTACCCAAAAGAGACACAGCCAGATAACATGAATCTGTCCTTTTTCTGAGAAAAATAAAACAAAACACCCACTCACAAATACTGGAAGAAAAAGAAAACAGAGGATATTATTATTATTATGAAAAGGAGGGGAGTTGACGCGGACTACAAAGGCGAAGCACGTGACAGTGTCTGCAAACCGGTGCGCTGGCAAGCCGTCGTTGGCTGGCGCCTCACGGCGTCGTACGGAGCGACATCGACGTCTAATCTAACATTGTACGGACGAGTGATATTTTGAGCTCATTCTTCCTCTGCTGCTGCTGGCGGCCAGAGAATGGGTGCATTTTGCATGCAACTTCTTGTACTGGACCCAGGCAAGTGGCAACCAAAACTGGAGAGAGGATACTCCGAGTTGTGCTGTTCTCACGGGCTTACGCGCATATGCAGGCGTCATCTATATATATAGAAAAGCGCGTTGACGTACTTTAGCGCTAAATAATGGTTTTAGCGATAAAAAAATGTCGCTAAAATTGTTACATCATATGTATTACAGCATCCCGATCCCATTAGAACGCATCGTTTTTTGAGCATCGGATGAAAGATTGTTTTAGGATCTTAAGACGAGGCTTGCGTAGCTCTCTAGTAGCTAGTATTTTTTCCGTTGCAAATTTTGACCGTGTTATACAAGTCAATTAGACATGCATTTCACGAGAATAGCAATTAAGATTTAAGAGAGAATGACTAGCATGGGCAGACCTAATGCAGAGTGGAAAATTATACTTAGTAAATTTACGAAAATGTCACATATTTTAACATTAATGTATCAGTGTTTTTTTTTGTTGTATTTTTAACTTTGGTTGTCATCGGCCGCCGAAGTAATGGTCATTCTCTTTATTCATTTCTTCAAAATCGAAAATACAAATCTTTACATCAAGGTTATTTTTTTCTTAAGTGTAAATTCTTATAATATGTTAACTTATACATGCACTAGTAAAAGCATATAATTAATCATCACATTAATAGTACGCTTTTACATGTAGGAGTTAAGCTTCTTTCATGAAATATTAGTAATTTGTTGTTCACTTAAAAAAATCACTATGAATGATAAAATTATAGGATTAAATAAATCATATTTTATGTGAACTTGGACCTTCCGAAGCTCGATTTTTTTATTACCTTTTGGTCCCTCGGTTAGACTTTATGAATCAACCCCTGAATACTAGCCAAATCAAAAGGAGAGCAAAATGTTTGATTAATATTCATGATATTCACCGAGAAAGAAAGTCCAAGGGGGAATACGCTATATGAAAGCAAGAGCTGTAAAATTATTTGAATGCTAATTAGATGATTACCTTGTGATTATGCTAGCTAGAGCACATGATATTTGTTAGAGGATCTTGGTTTACTAAGTACCTCTTATTGATCAATTTCCGCAATGCTCCAACCAAACTGAAGATAACTCGGTTCCCTTTTTTTTAATTTACAATAACAAGGTATATAATCATTCAAAGGAAAATATTGTTTACACAAGTGAGACTAGTATCGCAATGCTCTAACAAACATTAAGGCAAATTGTAAAAGTAACTTTTTTCGAGAAGAAGTGTTTCAAGGTCTTCATTACAGCTGTTAAAGTTCCATATCGAATAGACATGAGCATTGAGATCGACTTTTATACCTAGTGAGTTTATACTTTTTATGCGTATAATTTCGGGTCACACACTGGCCTGTAACATAATATCAGTGTTAGATCCTGCACGTGCCATACATGATCTTTAGGTTGCTACCTCGTTCGCTTCTTTCGGACTGTCAGTACACTTAGCTCGAATCGAGGCTTGGGAGCCACACATCGACTATACTTAAAAATTGAGATTCATTCATTCTTATACTCAATTGACTAATATTTTTTTAAGAGCGTAGGCTCAAAAAATAAAAACTCTAGCACTCATGTTATGTAAATCCAAGTAGAATAATCGTGAATGTCAACGTTCAACAACCAAATATCACTTCCAACAACGTCGTTTGTTAGGTTAAAAAGATAGATAATAAATGCTAAACGAACGGGCCCTAGGTGCTTGGTTTGCTTAGTACCTTTTATTGATCAATTTCTTTAATGTTGCAACTAAACTGAAATTATTACGGTAACTAGCTGTATAATTGTAATCATTCAAAGGTAAAAATCGCTTACACAAGTAAGACTAGTGTTGCAACGCTCTAACAAACATTAAGGCAAATTATAGAGTAACTTTTTCCGAGAAGAAGTGTTTCAGGGTCTTCAATATAGCTGTTAAAGTTCCATATTGAATATACATGGACATTAAAATCAACTTTTATACCTAGTGAGTTTATCCTTTTGTTGAGTATATTTTTGAGTCAGACACCAGTCTACAACATGGTATCAGTTTTAGGCCTTGCACGTGCCATACATAGTCTTTAGGTTGTTACCTCGTTCGCTTCTTTCGGATCGATAGTCCACTTAGCTCTGATCGAGGCTTGGGAGTCACACATCGACTATACATAAAGATTGATTGAGATTGATTCTTATACCTAATTGACTAATTTTTCCTATGAGCGTAGGCTCAAAAAATAAAAACTCTAGCATTCATGTTATGTAAATCCAAATAGAATAATCGTGAATGTCAGCGTTCAACAACCAAATATCAGTTCCAACGACGTCATTTGTTAGATTAAAAGATAGAGAATAAATGCTAAACGAATGGGCCCTAGGTGCTTGGTTTGCTTAGTACCTTTTATTGATCAATTTTTTTAATTTTGCAACTAAACTGAAATTATTACAGTAACTAGTTGTATAATTGTAATCATTCAAATGTAAATATCGCTTACACAAGTAAGACTAGTGTTGCAACGATCTAACAAACATTAAGGCAAATTATAGAGTAACTTTTTCCGAGAAGAAGTGTTTCAGGGTCTTCAATATAACTGTTAAAGTTCCACATCGAATATACATGGACATTAAAATCAACTTTTATACCTAGTGAGTTTATCCTTTTGTTGAGTATATTTTTGAGTCAGACATCAATCTACAACATGGTATCAGTTTTAGGCCTTGCACGTGCCATACATAGTCTTTAGGTTGTTACCTCGTCCACTTCTTTCGGATTGATAGTCCACTTAGCTCGGATCAAGGCTTGGGAGTTACACATCGACTATACATAAAGATTGATTCTTATACCTGATTGACTAATTTTTTCTATGAGCGTAGGCTCAAAAAATAAAAACTCTAGCATTCATGTTATGTAAATCCAAATAGAATAATCGTGAATGTCAGCGTTCAACAACCAAATATCAGTTCCAACGACGTCGTTTGTTAGATTAAAAGATAGAGAATAAATGCTAAACGAATGGGCCCTAGGTGCTTGGTTTGCTTAGTACCTTTTATTGATCAATTTCTTTAATGTTGCAACTAAACTGAAATTATTACGGTAACTAGTTATATAATTGTAATCATTCAAAGGTAAATATCGCTTACACAAGTAAGACTAGTGTTGCAACGCTCTAACAAACATTAAGGCAAATTATAGAGTAACTTTTTCCGAGAAGAAGTGTTTCAGGGTCTTCAATATAACTGTTAAAGTTCCACATCGAATATACATGGACATTAAAATCAACTTTTATACCTAGTGAGTTTATCCTTTTGTTGAGTATATTTTTGAGTCAGACATCAATCTACAACATGGTATCAGTTTTAGGCCTTGCACGTGCCATACATAGTCTTTAGGTTGTTACCTCGTCCACTTCTTTCGGATTGATAGTCCACTTAGCTCGGATCAAGGCCTAGGAGTTACGCATCGATTATACATAAAGATTGATTCTTATACCTGATTGACTAATTTTTTCTATGAGCGTAGGCTCAAAAAATAAAAACTCTAGCACTCGTATTATGTAAATCCAAGTAAAATAATTGTGAGTGTCGGCATTCAACGACCAAATATCACTTCTAAGACGTCGTTTGTTAAGTTAAAAGATAAAGAACAAATGCTAAACGAAAGGGGCCCTTGGTGCTTGTTTCTATCATAGATGCTAACACAAATGCCAAACGATGTCACCTTTGCAAGTGGGTAGCACGCAATTAGGTGCTGTTCACGGTCATCAGGGTCATTGTACGGAACACGTTATTCCACATAAAAATATCTGCTTTTGCGGTTTCTATTTTTGGTGCAACTTGGTGGAATTTGCTAAAAGGAGAAAACAGATGAGGTTTTGGGCCTCCCTAGTCTTTCCATAAATCAATTACTGCTTTGCTTTCTATATATGTTCTATTTCTATGGTGGAGAACGCAAGGAGAGCCTAGGAAAGAAAACGCCGAGGAGGGGAGAAAAAATAGTCATCTCTCTCTCTCTCTCTCCAGCTTCCTTGAAATTCCCTCTAGGGTTTCTGCTACTTTTCCATTATTGTGTTCCTTTCGCCCCTCCTGTTCTTTCAGATCTGAAACACCCAGAAAACTTTTGTCTCAAATTTCCTCTTTTGGTTCAGATCAGCCGCATCTGGAGTAGCTCTTTCTATTTCTGGAAACTGCTTTTGGGTATTTATTGGGTAGCGGTTTTGTCTTGGAAACCCCCTGTTGGGAATTAAATACGTACAAATCAGATATTTCTCCCTTCTGGGTGGAATCTGTTCTCCTCTAGCTAGCTATTTCTTCTCTGTTCTTGAGTTTGGGTGTGATTAGGTATAACAATGGTGAGAGGAAAGACTCAGATTAGAAGGATAGAAAATGCGTCGAGTAGGCAAGTGACTTTCTCAAAGCGCAGAAGTGGACTTCTGAAGAAGGCCTTTGAGTTATCAGTTCTCTGTGATGCAGAAGTCGCACTTATTGTCTTCTCTCCTACTGGCAAGCTCTATGAATTTGCAAGCTCCAGGTACATGAATTGTTACCACCTATATGAGTCTTAGTACTTCTCTTTTCAGTACTTGACGAATTTTCCTACATATACTAATAATTTGTACCTTGAATACAGTTTTTCAGTAGCACTACAGTTCTTTAGTGAGCCAAGCAAGTACAGTCATATCAGGCTTTTTGGTTCTCTCTCTCTTGCTTTGATTGCTTTTTCTTGGAATCAAATTTTACCCAGTGATTTGCTGTGCTGGGTTACCTTGATAGTTGATACTGTCGTCTTTCAACTGGTCTTGGAGATGCACAGATCTTTCTAGTTCATCTCAGTGCGATTTTCTTCCTTGTTTCTTCATCCTAAATCATTTCTTTAGTGGGTTTCCGATAGATAAGCACAAAAGATTTCTGGTATAGTAGTATGTATCAGTCATCAAACCTATAATAATACATTTTACAAGATGAACCATTTTAGCAACACTTGAGGAGCATTATTTTCTTTCTTGATAATTAAGTAATGGCCTAACTCTTAATTTTAGTGATTAGCTGGCCTTGACAATAGTAAACTAGCTGGCTAGGAGCTGCTAATTATTCTTACACAGAACTATCCAGAAGGATGCTGCACTTAAAAACATTGTTTATTTAGCTTCAGATGCACCTTCTAAACATGTTTACCTATTTAACCTTAATTGAAGTATCAGTTTGGGAGCCATGGTGGGACTGCTGCTTTAGTGACCATGTGGTTCAGTTTATAGAAGGACTGTGAAATGATAGATCAAGTACGGACATACTGACGCAGCTTCATGCTTCATGATCATCATTTGACTCTAATCTCTATGCACCACAAAGTCTTCATGAAATCACAATTACCACAGTAGTGGACAAATTAGATTTCTTTCCCGTAAGCTCAATTTGTGTCGACTAGAATTTGTCAGGTCAACCAAGTTTTAAATCTACTTCTTGTCTCGCTGCAAAAAGTTTCTTCGTTATTTCTTCCTATGTTTTTCTCTTCCTAGTCCCACGTCTTCTTGCCCCATCAATCAGATTTGTATGCTCTGCGTAATGCTTGTGCATGGTGGGTTGAGTGTTCTTGCTCCATGAATCAGCTTAACATGATTTTTTGTTTCTTAAGCTTATGTCATTGGTAACAAATAAACTTTTCTAACATCTTCAGCTGACCGAAAGCCGTGTAACTTAATTGCTCATTGTTGTCTACATGTTCAATCAATGATAATGCATACTGCGTTAATGAAGGCTTAATCCTTCATGAGGCGTGCTTAAATTCATCCTTGTCTCATATTTTTCTCAAGAGGCATTAAACGTGCTAGAATTTGACATTCGTGCCTTCCTTTAATTCTATCTCATCCTTTCCTTGCTCATAGATGCACTCTTCTTACCCTGAGCTGCGAAAGGGCTGAGCTTCTATTCTCTTCTTCTCTATTTCTTGCTTCACTGTCCTATTCTTCGGGGCGCAAGGCTGGATTAAAGATGGGCAGAAGACAGTACAGGATTACGAGAATCAAAGCATGATTTATTTACTATCCAAAGAAAGATCACGAGAATGTTCAAATTCACATCTTCAAATGCTCGTCAAAACTTCACTAATTCATTGCTAAAGATTAATATGCTGACACTTTATAGTGATTATGTGATCTCAGAAAACATAAGTGGGTGTGAATTTAGATATTTTGGCTGCGAAAATCCTTATGTGAGATTCATGTAGGAACATACGGTGTTACAAATGGAGAATTAGAAAGTATTCCTCTCTTGCGACTTTCATGTAGACAGCAGGTTCATTCTGAAACCTTGTGAGGTCCTTCACCAAAGCTAACATTAATTTGTCGTCGATGAGTCAAAATTGCTACTGAAGGAGATAAATCTTTGTTATGAGTTCGGTGTTAGGTACTGGAAAGTGCACATCTTTACTAGTTAACTTCTACTCTGGGGCACCGTGAAATAGTTAAATCCGGGCACAAATTTGACTTTCATTAAGCAATAACATGTCTAATTAGTCTAAAGTTATTGACTCAGCCTAGATCACTTGCTAATTAAACAAAACTTCAGCCTATGCACAAACAATAGAGATATTGAGAAGATATAAGCTCCTTCTAAGTGCTTATTGATGTCCTCATAAACCCTAGTGAGTCCATTTTAAGTTTTCAACATAGTGAAGCGTGTGTGTTCCAGGTTGCTATCCCTTGCTCATACTTTTGTTCCAGCTAGTGGTTAACTTTATAATTTTCGCAGTTTTGCTTTCTCCTGCATCCTTTAAGCCTAGAAACACACGAACTAGCTACCAACTTCCCTCTAGCCTCAAAACATTTCAGATTGCTTCAGAATGGTCAAGATCATTCGAGGTCCAAAACATTAGCTGTATAACACGTTTACATTGCCCTTGGTGACAGGTTTTGCCCTCTATACATTCATTTGCTTTAGTTTTGCCATATTCATGGATGTACTTGATCAAAATTCATCCTGGAAAGTGTGAGCAACTCATCAGAAGCCTACCAACCTACGAACACTAAGGTTTCACTACATCTGCATACACCCGGCTTCTAGGGTAACCGCAAAATACGCCATGATCCACCAAAAAGGAAAGTGATGAACGGAGCACATGATAATAAACTCACCTAACCGCCTCAATACCGTACCTAGAGCAAGATGGAAGGATGGCCCCTCCTCATGCTTTCCCTCCATAGAGTTACTATATGCAGTCACTATGATTTCATGTAGCTCCGCACAAAAAGTACCAAAAGATGAGCAAGATGGAATCATGACCCCTCCTCTTGATTTGCCTCCACAGAGTTACTAGATACAGCTCCTCATACTTTCATGCTTGATTTCAATAGCTCAACAACCGCCCAAAAAGTACCAAAAAGATGAAACAAACCAGACCTTATATATGAGATTTCATGTTAGAAATTTTAAAAGCATGGTTGCTTATGTTTCCCCAACTTTACTCCAACCGGAATAGCATCATTGTATCTAGTGTTAGAATTAGGGCGGTCTTCTTGTTAGTCAAATAATCAGAGGTCCTGCTCAGATACCTAGCCCTTTGTGGCAGAACATCCCAGGGCGACATGCCTCTTAGCTAGATTGTCAGTACAGCATATCTTGCTTAGGATCTCCTTCATATCGTCTGAAATCTTCTTCGAGTTCAGAGTCTAATATCATTTGCAGTATATGTCAATTCTGCACTAGAGGTCTGCTCCATTTCAGATACGGAGCACTAATTGCACAACTTTTGCTAATCAAGGTCTTTTAGATGAAATATCTTAGGCTTTCCAGCCTTACATGTTCTCTTTCCCAAACTTTATTTTCAATGCATATTCCTATTTCAATCTTATTATTTGGCTTTATCACAGTATTTGATTTCATGAGCATACTCAATGTTGTCGTGCATGGCTGCAAGCACTTTGTGGCGGATCATTTCACTCAGATTTACACTATGTACCTCGATGTTTTAACCTTGTGCTTTTGTCATTAAAAATTGCAACTTATTGGCCTAGAGAAGGCTGATACATATGAAGGTATCAAGCATACCACGTCATCGATGGATAACAAATTGGCGTGAGAACGAGCCCCTTAAGGTCGATGGCCACTAACACAAGTGGGGCAAGTTGGTGATTGTCAAAAATTACACCATCAAGTCGAGACAACAATGGCTAAACGACCGTGGCAAGTTCTATGCATGGAAGAGAAACATGGCTCCTTCCAATAGAGCCTAAGGTTTTTACTATATTACGTGTCATCAAGAGAGGAGTTTAAAAAAAGTGGCAAGGGCTGGATGAACACTTAGTTAGGAAGGTAAAGTGAGGTTCTCTCTAGCTCTATGTTACATGGACTCAGTACGAGTGTCCGGGTCGGATACGTGTCCAAGTGTCGGATTCGTCTAATTTTTAATTCACAAGACACGGGGACACAGCAAATTACTCACATACATTAATACTTCTAGTTATTCCTTAGGTGAAATGGTGTTTTATGTGACACAAATGGTTTTAACAGAGAACTTGTCTCATCTCAAACTAATAACAAATTGAAATAAACACTTTAAGATAGTGTTAATAGTAGCATATCTTATGAGATGTGTCGGATACAAATCCTATATCCATGTCCAAGTGTCGAGTGTCCGACACTGGTACTTTAGGCATTCTGAAGAGGCGATGTGACATGACTCTAGCTTAATTAGTGATAAGGTCAAGACACTCGAAAGAGTTTAGCGTGAGCAGAATGGTAAATATCACATGCACGCTTGAACATGCAGCAGTTCCAAATTGGATCATCTTGCTATAAAAGCCATCATTGTTGTCTGAATTAACCCTCTTTAGCACCAAACACAAACTATCACATAGTTTACATTCTCACACCTTCGTCTATCATAGGTGAACATGCCTATCCTAGGTTAAGATAGAGCATCAGAGCAATTGTTTCTCACCCACAATCCCCAAAAGTGTTTTAGTCTTTGAATCAAAGTACTCTGTATGGTCGAATTGTTATTATTTCCACTGAATCGGGGTTAATTACGGTTAATTGGTTCAATTAGGGGTAATTGGGAACAAATTAATTAGGATTGATTTGTTACAATTGCATTATAATAAATTAAATACAATTATATTATAACAAATTAAATACAATTATAATAATGGTAAATTACGCACGACACTCTTGAGGTTTGCCTTAAATTACACACGGCTTCTACTAAATATTTTTATTACACTAAGTTACACATTTTTATTTTTTCGTTAACAGAGTTAAGAGACAGTAATACCCCTCATAAACAAATAAATTACTTAATTTGTCATCCCCTCTTCAAACACTACCCCACCCCCCAAAGCAGGTGTACATCCCTCTCTCTCTCTCTCTCTCTCTCACACACACACACACACACTCTTCCACTCCTTATCCGTCAATCCACAAACACTATATTTCTCTGCAATCCACTTGCACTAACAATAACAATCAACACCAAAACCCAAAATCAAGACCTCCCACTACCAAAACCAAGCTTGTCCGAACCATGGCTGGCCTCATCAACACAAAACTCTGGTAAAAAAACCCTCGAATCCTCTCTCTCTCTACCCTCACCTTCTCTCTCTAAAACCTCAGTCCTCCAAACCCTCCGCTTTATCAAAACCCCTGCCAATACCCTCCATTTCTTCAACTGGACCCAACAACACAATTTCACGCACACCCACCAATCACACGAACATTGGTTGTCCTCTTCACAGAAAGAACAAGAAAATGGAGAAAGAAGGAGAAGAGGTTGTAATTGGAAACAGAAATCCAAAGGGAACCCATAACTCAGCTGACAGTTTGCTTTGTGGGTTTGATTCTCTTCATCGCATATTGCAAGCCTCCCTCAGTCCATTTTTTGATCTCCATTTGTGGGTTTGAGTATCTTCTTCACAATTTCATGCACACCCACCAATCCCAAGTTTTCTAGGCCATTTTCTTGGTCTCACAGGAAGAGGAAGAAGCCAATGATGCTACATTAATACAAATGGAGAGCGAGACCTTCACCAAGGTCATCCTCTTGTTGAATTATAATCCAATCTTAGAATCTTTTAGGGTTAATTACACTTATGTCCCTGAGGTTTTGGTGAAATTACACGCGTGTTCATAAGTTTGGAAAATAGGCACTTATGTCCTTTGACCTAACAGAATACCCATATACATAACGGAATGGTCAAAATGACCATATTGTCCATGACTTGAAATGTAAATTGTTTACCATGCCATTCAAATTAGGGTTCAAAAAGAATTGAAACCCTAATTTCCAAATTAGGGTTTCAATTCTTTTTCATTTGAAACCCAAGGTCATCCTCTTGTTGAATTATAATCCAATCTTAGAATCTTTTAGGGTTAATTACACTTATGTCCCTGAGGTTTTGGTGAAATTACACGCGTGTTCATAAGTTTGGAAAATAAACACCTATGTCATTTGACCTAACAGAATACCCATATACATAACGGAATGGTCAAAATGACCATATTGTCCATGACTTGAAATGTAAATTGTTTACCATGCCATTCAAATTGGGTTTCAAAAAGAATTGAAACCCTAATTTCCAAATTAGGGTTTCAATTCTTTTTCATTTGAAACCCTAATTTGAAAATTAGGGTTTCAAGCCATTCTTTTTTTCTCCCTATTTTTCAAATTAGGGTTTCAATTCTTGCAATTCCAACACTTATTATCCAAAATTTCAAGAAATCAGAGGCATGGGGTAGGGGAAGGGAG
>JAVXUO010001144.1:0-108364 GCA_033065855.1 Escallonia rubra | reverse complement strand
ACCATCAAAACCCTAATTAGGACTAAATAACCCTAATTAGTCCTAATCAACCCTAATTAGCTATAATTATTCGAAACTAGCCCTCATTAACATTAATTAGCTCTAACATAACCCAATTAAGCCTAATTAGCCCTAATTAGGACTAATCATCACTACCCTCCTATTAATTATAACCCTAATTAGTCATAATCAACCCTAATTAGCTATAATTATCCGAAACTAGCCCTCATTAACATTAATTAGCCCTAACATAACCCAATTAAGCCTAATTAGCCCTAATTAGGACTAATCAGCACTACTCGGCACAATTAAACCCTAATTAGGACTACATAACTCTAATTAGTCCTAATCAACCCTAGTCAGCTATAATCATCCGAAACTATCCCTCATTAACATTAATTAGCCCTAACATAACCCAATTAAGCCCAATTAGCCCTAATTAGGACTAATCATCACTACTCGGCACAATTAAACCCTAATTAGGACTAAATAACCCTAATTAGTCCTAATCAACCCTAATCAGCTATAATTAATAATCGTAATTAACCCTAATAACCCAGTTAGCCCTAATTAGCCCTTGTACATCCCATAATTACTCCATGTTGCCCAGAGATGGTTCAATTACTCGTTGTTTACAAACCCTGCCTTCTTTATATTAATTGTTGTTTTGAGAAGTCCATTGGCAACGAGATGGTTCAACTCGTTGCCAACGAGTTCTATTTAATGTGGAATTGGTAACATATGCAACGATCATTCTGCAGTTTTGATATTTCGGAAAGATTCTTGCATATCTTATCAATTTCTGAACACATGCATGCATAGAAACCCTTAGTTCCCGTTCAAAGGTACTCATTACAAAGTAATGCCTTGTAATGAGCCTTTGGATGTCCAGTTTGGAAAAGCTAATTGTTTATAAAACAGTATTTTGACTCATGCTTTATGTTCTATGTCGTGGATATTTGGTACACGTTCTCGTGTGTTTCTCCGGGTGCATACAGATCTGGTGTTCTAACATCCGTCAAACCTTCCTGAGCAAGGTTAGATGAATGTTAGAACACCTAATCGATGTGGTGTACTTGGAGAAATGCGGGGAGGTGCTGCCGAATTTTCCACAGACATCGGACTAAGCATGAGTTATTCACTGTTTTATAAACATGTGCTTTTCTGAATGGGATAGGACCACTACCTGTTCAAGAGTGGAGGGGAAATATGTAGACATGTTGTAACATTCATGCATTGATATTTACATCGGCAATGCCTAATCACTGGTCATTATTGAAGGTGGTATACAGTACGATAATTCAGTCGTCATGTCAGTCGATCGAAGTTGGATGAAAAGGAAGAATGCTGAAGATTTTGAGTGTCGCGTTGACGAATTTCTCGACTTCGCTTATGCGCATCCTGCACATGTTGACCTTGATAAGATAAGGTGCCCGTGCGGTAGATGTGAGTTGTTGCACTGGAGAAAAAGAATTGAAGTAAAATGGCATCTTCGTCGGTACGGTTTTATGGGTGGATACACAAGGTGGACGCAGCACGGGGAAACGATAGTATTGTCGTCCAACCTGGCTAGTCAAACTGAAGTTAGGGAGGAGGCACGATATGATTTCCGAGATATGATTATGGATGCTGGGCATGCTAATGTTGACTGGGGTAACGACAGTCCACAACCGCCGAACGAGGGGGCTCATCAGTTTTATGAGTTGTTGAGAGCTGCGGAAGAGCCGCTGTGGGATGGAGCTCCGAAACACACACGGCTGTCTGCGGTTAGTAGGTTATTACAGTTGAAATCAGACCACGGGCTGAGTGAGAAAGGTTTTAACGAGTTTGTTACCTTCATCAAAGAAATACTGCCCGAAAGTGAAAAGCTACCGCCGTCGTACTATGACGCGAAGAAGATGATGAGGAAACTTGGGTTGAGCTATGACCGGATAGATGCGTGCAATAACGATTGTGTATTATTCTGGAAAGAGAATAAGGATTTGTCATTATGTCCAGTGTGTGATCATTCGAGGTACAAACCGGACAAAGGGAAGAAGAAAAACATTGCATGGAAGATATTGCGATATTTCCCGGTCACACCACGGCTTCAGAGAATGTACTACTCCTCCAGTACGGCTGAACATATGAGGGCTCACCGTGAGACTCGCAGCAACGATGCCGATGTGCTGACACACCCAGCTGATGGAGAGGCGTGGAAGGAGTTTGACCGCAGGCATCCAGTTTTTGCTCAGGAAGTTCGGAATGTTAGACTTGGTCTGGCAACCGATGGGTTCAACCCTTTCGGTCAGTCTACCACGCCTTACTCATGTTGGCCTGTTATTATTGTCCCTTACAACCTTCCACCAGGCATGTGCATGAAGAAGCCGTATATGTTCTTGTCGTTGCTTATTCCGGGGCCGAAGAGTCCCGGTAAGGACATAGATGTGTATTTAAGGCCGTTGATTGATGAGTTAAAACAATTATGGAATCATGGAGTCGAAACATATGATGCATCCCTTAAACAAAATTTTCAGATGAGGGCTGCTTTGATGTGGACTATACATGATTTCCCCGCATTGGGAATGACGTGTGGCTGGAGCACACATGGGAAGCTAGCATGCCCTGCTTGTATGGGCGTGAACCCCGGTCATACGTTAAAGCACGGCGGAAAGGCCTCGTGGTTCGGATGTCACCGTAAGCTTTTGCCACCGGGCCATCAGTTTCGTAGGCAGAAGGATAAATTTGACGGGACAATCGAGCGTGAGGTTGTCACGCTGGACTACCCATCTGGTGAAGAAGTACTCTCACACCTGGAGGCACTTGATACTGACATACCACACGGTAAGGGTGTGCCGGATCAGAAGATTGCAGGGTTCGGGAAAGAGCACAACTGGAGAAAATTTTGTATCTTCTGGGAGTTAGCCTACTGGAGGACGCTCGTTATCCGAAACAACATGGATGTGATGCATATTGAGAAGAACGTTTTTGATAATGTGTTCAACACAGTGATGAATTTCAAGGGCAAATCGAAAGATCACCTTAAAGCGAGAAGGGATCTACAACAGTTGGGTGTACGCCGTGAATTGCATCCTCGGACAGTCAGTGGGAGGACCATACTTCCGAAAGCACCTTACTGTCTAGACAAGAAACAAGTGGAGAAGGTCTGTCAGTGGGTTAAGAATTTGAAGCTTCCGGATGGGTTTGCGTCCAACATATCTCGTTGTTGCAATGTATCGGAATGCAAGTTCCAAGGGATGAAGAGTCACGACTGCCACGTATTCATGGAGAGATTCATTCCTATTGCCTTCCGGGGACTGTTGCCACGGGTTGTTTGCGAGACTTTGACTGAATTATCTCATTTCTTTCGAGATATATGCTCTTCTACGATCCGGGTGAGTAACATGGAAGTGCTTGAGAAGAACATTGTGGTGACGATTTGCAAGCTGGAGAAAATCTTCCCACCTTCGTTCTTTGATTCAATGGAGCATCTGCCTGTTCACTTGGCATATGAAGCTAAGATGGGTGGACCCGTGCAATATCGGTGGATGTATCCCTTCGAGAGGTAATCCTTAAATTGTTACAGTTGTTCGTTTACACTTAATGCGACATCTGTTATCATTGATATTCCACCTAACTCGATTCCCTAAACTTCTAGGTTCATGTTCCATTTAAAGAAAAAAGTCCGTAATAAGGCTCGGGTTGAGGGCTCAATTGCGGAGGCTTACGTAATGGAAGAACTTGTAAACTTTTGTAGTCAATATTTCGGTTCGGATGTTGGTACAAGGTTAAATCAACTAGGCCGAAATGATCCCGGAGCAAGCACAAATTTGGAAGGGCAATTGTCAATATTCAAGCAGTCAGGTAGTCCGTTCGGCCGAACGTATACTCGATGGCTAACAGATGAAGAGTACAGTGCTGCAACAATATATGCCCTTCTAAATTGCGATGAAGTTTCGGCATTCGTTGAGTAAGTTAAAGTCTTAATTCACTTACATTGCTGTACATAATTGAAAGTGTGTGTTAAGCGAGTTAAATGCATATTGGTTTGCAGTGAGTTCGATGCGGAATCTTTAATCACTGATCCCGCTGGACTTGAATCTCATCGGAAATCACAATTTGTACAGTGGTTCAAAATCCGTGTAAGATTATTTAACGAAATTATATTATGTGTTATATACAGTTCTGTGGCCAATTAGTATACTGATTTATCCTTAATTTTTACCGTCATCTACAATAGGTTCAGTCAATGGATAGACCAGTGGCCTCCTGCTTGAAATTACTAGCCGAAGGCCCTAACAAACAAACATCCTGTTACGGAGGCTATATCATCAACGGGTTTAGGTTTAACGTAAAAGATGATGACCGAACAAAACAAACCCAAAACAGTGGAGTCTTGGTCAACGGCGACTGTTATGCCGAGAATTGCATGGATTTTTACGGAGAGCTAGATGAGATTGTTGAGCTAACATATCTGGGTTCCCAAAACCGCCTGGTAATGTTCAAGTGTACGTGGTTCGATGTCACATGCAGTAGAGGAATCCGTGTTAGCTCTCAAGGGATTGTAGATGTCAATGTCAAGTCAAGACTTGCATCAGACGAGCCCTTTGTGTTTGCTAGTCAAGCTGTACAAGTCTTTTACGCGGAGGACGTCGCCAATCCCAAATCTCATTGGTATACAACTATCAAGTCCAAGAAATTGCCCGTGACATATGACAGTGAGCTAGACTCCTTTCAAGCCGACCAACCACGTGTCTTGTTCCCTGTTGAGGTCAACAACGAGGAGGACGATCTTCCTCTTCCAACAACACTTCTTGTGGGAGAAGAAGTCGTAGATGATGACGCGGAAGATGTTGAAAGTGTTGGAGATGATGTGACCGAGTCTACTGATGAAGAGGATGAATTAGAAGATGAAGAGGACGACGAGTCCCACGAAGAAGAGGGCGACGAGGAAAGTGATGAAGATGATTCGCAAACTGAAAATGATTGACTTGTAATGTTGTAACATCACGGGAAAAATGTAGTAACATTTTAGAACTTGGTGTTTATTGATGTGTTTTTGCACATCCGTTCATATATATATATATATAGTGCCGATGATGATTTATGCCTAAATTATTGTTTTTCACGTGTTAATGTCTTTGTATATAATCTATATGAAGTCAGATATGGATAGGATACGGGCTATTCGTGGCCGGGCTGGACGCCGAGCTGCTTCCTCCCCGGTTAGTCCCACCTCGTCATTGCCTACTGATGACGAGGCACAGAGTGATCGCGGACAGCCATCGGGGGCCCAGCCCCAGCCGTCGCCGTCACCGTCGCCCCAGCTCGAGCCGTCGCCCCAGCCCGATGCAGATTCATCCCACACGCGCGTGCATTCTCCATCTTCCGTGGGTTCTACCTCAGGTATAGTTGATAACGGTGTTTCGTACATTTTCGCTAGCCTTATATTTGAACTGTATTAATGTCTGTGTTTTGTAGGATCTCGACGAGGCCGTGGTCCGACACGCGGGGTACGCATCGACCCCCAGCGTAAACAGAGAGTTACGCTCACGCAGGAGGGCCTGTAAGTACTAAAAATATCACCTCATGCCTTATGTTTAAAATTTTTGGGTGTTAATTTATATTTGAACTGTATTAATTAATTTAATTACTTCTTTGGCAGGATCCTGGAGAATATGGCGAGGACGAAGATCGGCGTTCTTGTGAAGGGCCGATTCTTCGAGCCACGCCTGTACTGGAAGGACTGGGATGCCGCTGCGAGGGAGGCCCTATGGGAGGAGTGGCTGGTACAGTGAAGTATTTTTTTCAGCGTTAGTAAATGTTAAATTACAGTTTGTTTTATGTTGTTAATTTGTGTTATTGAATGCATTACAGGAGGGGTTCACGTTTGACACGCCTAAGCAGCAGGTACTGGGGCAGCAGGCTTTCTTTGCCTACATCGGCAAGAATTACCGCCGATGGCTCCACGATGCACGGGACCGGGCGAAGAAGGCGCTGCCCACGGGTGCCCCGATGCGGACATGACGAAATATCCCCCACATTGGATATCTCACCGTGTATACGGGGAGATGATAGATCGGTGGGCTGCGGATCCAGGTTGGGACACCAAGAGTAAGAGCGGGGCTGAAAACAGACAGAATAGAGATCCGACGCACACGGGGGGGTCGGTGCCACACGACATCGTCCGACACATGAACGCGGTCGAGCACCCGGATCTAGAGGAGGATGAGGTCATAGCTCTGACCTATACTCAGACGCACGTGCGGAAGAAGGACAAGGACGAGACGCACCAGGCGGGCGACTATATTTCAGATATTGCCCGGCGGATCGATGTGAGTCAATTTATTTAAGTTAATGTTTTTTCTTTCTATCCTCAATGTCTGTTTCGTTAATTAATGCCCTAACATATCGTTAAACCACTATTTTTGCAGGCCTCGTATAAACAGCTAAGTGGGTCCGAGCAGCAGTCCGGACAGCCATCAGCGTCCACTAGTACGGCTGCGAGTACTGGGGGGTTGAAGCGATGGCTGGATACGCCGGAGGTCGTGAATCGGCCGAAAGGCCGCATACGCGGCCTGCCTAGCACGACTCCTCGTGCCGTGATAGGAGCGTCCTCACCCGTTCCTGCCCCTCCACAAACACCGGCTCCTCGGCCTCAGTTGGACAACGAGGAGATCGAGCGCATTGCTACAGTGGTGTGCCGGATGATGAGGGAGCAGGGCACTGCTGGACCGGCCGCCCCGGCCGCAGATCAGCAGGATCCAGATCCGGGACTCGGGAACCCCTGATGAGCCCCTTCCCGTGCCCGTTCCTAGCTTCCCCCCCCCCCCGCCCCCCGCGCCCGGCTTGTACTCTTCTCCCCTCTCCTAACCGGCTATATCCGGTTCCCGGCTTGTACATGTATGAGTTTTTTTTATAATAAATATTTTTTATAATTGATTATATATATTTCTTTCTGTATTGATTATTGTGCGTTGTTGTTGAGAATTGAAAATTGTATTACAAGTTTAGGTAATTGAAAAATTAAAAAAAAATTGACTTTTGGCGACGGATTTATTCCGTCGCTAAAGTATTCCTTTCAATCAGTTATTTAGCGACGGAATATTCCGTCGCTAAAATATTTAATCCGTCGCTAATTTGACAAAAAAGAAAATAAATTAAAATTCTAACAATATAATTAGAGATGGAATATCCGTCGCTAATGAAAAATAAATTCGTCGGTAAAAATCACATATTTAGCGACGGATTTAAAAATTCCATCACTAAACTATTAGTGACGGGCTTTTATATGAGGGATTTTTAGCGACGGTGAATCCGTCGCTAATTCTTTTAGCGACGGATTTTTGGCTTTTAGCGACGGATTTCCCCGTCGCTAAAAGCCTGTTTTCTTGTAGTGCCAGTTTAATCAGCTTCGACCAGTTTCATATTTATGCAATTTAAGGCAGTATAAACTTCGAATTAGAGAGTGGTCAAAGAAACAATGTAAAATCTAACATCTTCAGATTTTCAGAAAGTTATGAACACTCAAATCCGATAAGTATTGAATGAGATATGCATGTTTAAAGATCAACCTAGAATCTGCCCAGATTTCTCTAATCCAATTCTAACACTCTATAAGCACATAACACACCATATATACACACCAACCATGATTAAAACCATGCTCAAGGCTGCTCATATGTAAAACCCTACTTTGGACAAAAAAAACTGATTAGGGTGTAAATCTCATCAAGAAATTCATAATTTGTCAAGAAGAGAAGAAACTAATCTGAAATATGTAACAACAAATTCTCCTTTTTTCTTCCTTCTTCAAGCTCTCAAATCCCTTCTATAATTTTCTCTAAAACTAGGCAGCTTCTTTCTCTCTTCTCTTCTTGTTTTTACTTTAAAAAATAAAAGACACGAGTCACCAAACTTTAGAGAAATCTGCTGAGTTTTCTCCCTAGAGAAACAAGTGTTTCAAAGGGATTAGACCCCTTCCAAGTCTTACCAATAAGAACATGACAACCAAATCAATTTCTAGACTTAATAAGCTTCATTAGTACTAGTTAACCTATATTAGTAACTAAGTAATCATAATTAGCTTAATCAAGATTAGGGCAAACTAATCAAGCTTAGTCACTAACTAATCACAATTAACCTTGACTAATTATGATTAGCATAATCACGATAGGGCTCAACTAATCATGCTTAGGGATAACTAATCATGCTTAAGACCAACTAATCAGGATTAAGAGTAAGCCAATCCACCAACTTGAGGTGCTTCTATGCCAACACAAGCATACAACTTGTTCTACATAAATAGGTCAGGAAAACCACTCATATAATGCATAAGACCATCCATTAAGAAAGGTATCACGCTACATGCATAATAACAAGTTTACAGCTAGGTTAAACTAAGGTTCTCACATAAGATGCTCAATGCAGTCCCTCAAAACAGCATGCTGCCCTTTGTCCTCCAAAATGTCAGATTCATCAAAATGACTTCATCTAATATCACCACCCATTTCCCTGTCTATTTTCTGAACATAGCTAAATGGCATTCCTAAGAATTCTGTTAAGTTCCATTAATAGTTTTCTACTAGCTGCACCTTAGTGAACCTGCATTTGAGCTTCATGCGCATCCCTTGGAGCAAATGACAAAGTAATAAAGTCCTTGTCCAGCAAATAGCCACCAAAGTTATCATCACCACAACCGACATCTAGAACAACCCTTGTGTACTTCGCCCAGTCAGTAATTAGCAGTGTCTTCTCTATATAGTCAATATAATGATTGGCTCTGTCCTTAAATTGAGTACCACCTCCAGGAAAAACAAGATCATCACCATCTTCAATACTCGCTTAATAATCTCACACTTGTGATATATCTATCTCTGCCGCTAAATTGTGTACTGAATTATTTGTCATTTCCGTAGTTTGAGATGTTGATTTAGAAATGAAAATAAATGAGCAATTGCTAATGAGCATTCTCTTGGAGCTTTCGTCAAACACCTTGGCTTCACAAGCAGGTTTCCCCGTATTTGGCTGCAAAAATGGTTGTTGATAAGGTCAAAGGACTCCATTTATGCACCAGATCTTTGATTTCAGCCTTGAGACCGTCAACAAAACATTTGACAGTGATTTCGTCAGAAGGTTCTCGTTCAAAATAAATTGAAACCCAAGACCTAAGTGGCAGAAAATCATCTACATATTTATGGACGGATGACATTTGTTGTGAATATGAGAAAAGGTTCATCAATGAAATATCGTGTGATTGCTCGATCTGCCAAATATCATCTTCCGTCAGATTTTGACCTTGAGTTCGACACTCGATCTCACAGTAGTGAATAGCATCAATGAATTGATCATCTTCTTTATCTAGCTCCATTAGATATTTTGTGATATAATTGTGACACTAAACGATAGGAGGCGGTGTACTTTGTAGATGCTCCCCAGAGTGTTGCATTTGGCTCATCCTTGCACGATCCGCCGACTGTGTGCCGGTTGCATTAAACTTTGAACTTGATTGAGGAGTAGAATTTGGCAGATCTGTGTAATACTATTATTGGCTATGGCTAGGTTCACCTTGATCTTGACACGATAAAGGTACTATGTTGGAGTTGATCTGCGCCATGAAGTTCCTTAACTCAAACTTGATTTATGTGAGACTCTGGAACAAGGCAGAGTTGCTCCGTTGAAGGTCCCCCGTAGTAGCTTCAACTAAACTCATCCTTATGTCGTATGCCGCAAAGCGATTTTCCATTACTTCCTGGAGTCAATGTATCTCAGTTTCAGTGAACTAATTGTTCTTCAGAGAATGAGGCATCTTCAATTGCTCTTACAAGAATTTTGGAAATGGTAAGGTTCAGAAGAAATTCATACAGCTAACGACTAGTTCAGGCCCCAATTAAGAGGCTCTGATACCATTTGTAACGTATCGAGCCCGAGACATTAATGGCCATGGTCTTTGGAGGTCTCAACTGTGGTGTTTGACTGTAATTGTGAAATTGGGGAAATTCGGAGAAGAAGAAGAAGGTAATGAGAGCTAGAGAGAGAAAAAAGAGAGCAAAGAAACAACTTAGAGAGAGAAAGAGGCTTTGGTCATTATATTTCACATTTCACATATCCTCAATAACATATTCACACCTCTCATATAGAGAGGGTGGTAACAAATTGAAACAACAGTAAGCGTCGCTAATTATCAAGTTTAAAAGAGAATAACGAAAAATGCACTAAACGACTGCGTTTGGTCTTAGATTCTACCCCGGTACATTACAGGAGGATAGTTAGATAATTCCAGAGTAAGATAATCAAGGTGTGCAATACAGGAGCAAAACACAAGACAGAAAATTAAATCATACAAGCACGCAACACGTCAATGAAAAGTTGAGAAACATCACCAACGTGGTGGAAGCGCCACCAAAATTCAGAGAAGCCCTAACAACTAAAGCCACCGTTACAAAACGTAAACTGATCAGACCACAGTCTCGCAAAATAAAAACCAATCCAACCAACTCCCTGAAGCCTTGCACCATTATAGGTAAAGTTTTGGCAGGTGAGAGAGGATTTTAAGGAGAATCCACTTAACTGGAATGAACCAATTTTTTTGCGGATGACTTTACAGAGAGATGGGAGCAGTTGGTGTTCGGGTTGTGAACCAGCCAATGTTAAAGTAAAGATGCCAAGTAGTTCAACAACGTCGCTTCTTGTGATTGCCAATTTCCTTAACAGTCCAGACTCCCTCCAAACCGCTAGTTGAGTAGTGAGGATACCAAGGCAAATTACGAGATAAAAACCCCACTACTGCCACCACCTACGTCGATCCCCACATAACCCATCTGATTGGAAGAAGCAGTTGACCCTAATTGAAATTCTAAGATCTCAGATCTAGGGTTGTATTTGTGGGGGTTATGATAAATTAGAGCCTAGAATGCTAGAAAAGTATAACCTAACTAGTAGAGCTGCCCCATCACTGCGATGGGCCTATTAACAGTAGTGGAATGGTAGCCTTTTTTGGAGGTCTGGTTTAGAGAGAGAGAGAAGAACTTCAAAGAAGTTGTCTAACGGTTACCAACAAGAGCTTGATGATTGATTCAGTACTATCGGTTAATAGGATGTTCGACGGCTTTTTCTCCTTGCATTGAGTTCAAGTATGGTCAGTTGACATGTGGAACTCTACATAATATTGATCAGGATGCCGTATATGAGGATACTCACACAAATACCCATTTCCCTTTTTGCACATTATTGCAAGAAAAAGGCCCTTAGAGAAAGGCGAGGGCATTTCTAAACTACAAAGTACGAGCGAGTTGTGCAACAATACGAGATAATAGTGAATCAAGTCTTCTGTGGGAAAATTTTGGACGGACTGTAAAGAACTCTTGAACATATCTGCATAGTACAAACAAGATAGCTGACTTGCCGAATGGGAATCCAGCAGGAAATTTTGATGCCTAATTCAAAATTTGGGACGGGAGAACTCAAGAGAGTATGAGAGACTTAGTCAAAAATTGTACCTTGCCCAAAGGATTGGTGTGAGTATTTATAATAAGGAGAAGAGACTCTACTAGGGCTTAATCACCTATATGGTGATTACCATATTGGAAGGGAATTCACGATGACAGGGCATTTCCCATATCATTTGCCCCCATTCCATGTTCTTTGGTAGAAGAACTTGAGGTAGCTCATTTCTCCTCAAGGACGTAGTAGAATCTAGTGGTCAGCTTACTAGTATACTTGACAATCTATGACATGGCATTCGAGATTTGTGCCCAAGGAAGGCACTTCGTCCGTGACAGATATCGGTAATAGAACCAACTGTTTAGAAGTGAAGATGGTTGATTTAACTAACCAATTATAGTTGGCAAGCTGAGCATTACTTGCTCCTTTGTAAAGGAGCTCGTTGACTCAGCTTGCCAACTAGGAAACTTTTGCCAATAGAACTTGTTTGCTCGGCTACCTGAGTTGCAATCTTCTTGAACCAATGGAGCTCATATGCACGACTAGCCAAGCAACGAGCTTATTGGAACAGCTATCCTGCTCAGCTGACCGAGCAGCGTTCTTACACTACAAGAAAAAGGACTTTTAGCGACAAACAAATTTGTCGCTAAAAGCCCCAACATCCGTTGCCAAATACTTTTAGAGACGGACACTCCGTCGCTAAAAGTTTGTTACCTATAACCCCGTCGCTAAAAGTTTTGCGACGGATTTTTGAAATCCGTCGCCTAAAGTCGACTTTGAGCGATGGACATACTAATACAATTAGCGACGGAATATCCGTCGCTTAATATTTTCCGTATTTAATTTTTTTAAAAAAAATTATTTATTACGTAAAATATTTAGCAGCAGAATAATTCGTTGTGAAAAGTTTTAACGACAGACATTTATTCCGTTGCTAAAAATTATTCAAAAATTGATGACTATTCCGCCGCTAAAAAGTCTGTTGCTTAAAACTTTAGCGACTAAAAGTTATTTATTCACAGAATAAGAAAGACTTTTAGCGACGGAATAAAATTTGTCGCTAAAAGTCAAACTTATTTTAAAAATATATATTTTATTTTTTTTAATACCCAAACCTGTAATTACAAATTATTAACAATCATTCTAAATCCAACAAATATTTCTCAATGCACATTAGGATTAAATAATTATTGATCCATCAGCAATTATTTAACCCTAAAATAGACACAACACATATATATAAAGAATGGATTCTATACTAATCGAAAAATAAAATGTATACAAAGTTCAGGAAGGCACGGGAGCGGGGTACAATAGAGTAGGGGAGATGAGGGGAGTACAAGTCGGGGGGAAGGCATGAGAGCGGGATACAAACAACTAAGAGGGGAAGGGCTGATCAGGGGTCGGCGAGTCCCGGATCTGGATCCTACTGATCGTCCTCGTCCACGGGGGCACTGTGATCCGAATCTGGCTCAGCATGTCCAGAAGCAGTGCCCTGCATGTAAAGCCAGGAATGCATTAATCTGGATAGCAATCGTATAAAGTGTTTACTAAACATATATAGTGGTTGTACCTGATTATTCGTCGTGATCATCCTATACACCTCCGTAGCAATGCAACGGATCTCGTCCTCTTGTAACGACAGTCGCTCCATGGTCGGTGTTTCTGTCTGTGGAAAGGGAAACGGGGGGTGGGGATGCTCCTATCAAGGCACGTGCAGTCGTACTGGGAGGCTGCGTCGGCCTAATGACGATCCACAGTGTATCCAGCCATTACTTCAATCCCTCAGTACTCATGGGTGCTGATGGATGTCCAGATTGCTAGCCAAACCCTCTGATCTGTTCATACGAGGCTTGCAAAACAGTGATTTCACATTCAAAACATTAAGGCGACAAACATCGAATACAAAGACAACAATTTAACAAACTAAACAAATTAATTCGTAACTTATATCGATCTGTCGGGAAATATCTGAAACAAAGTCCCCCGCCCGGTGTGGTTCATCCTTATCCTTTTTCCTCAAGTGTGTCTGACAGTACGTTAGAGCTACGAACTCATCCGCCACCAAGTTCGGGTGCTCAACCACATTCTTATGTCGGAGAACGTCTTGAGCCACCAAATCCCCATGTGCGTGGGATCTTTCTCGTGTCTGTCCCCGCTCCCGCTTTTACTCTTGGCCTGCCAGGATGGATCAGTCCTCCACTTATCAACCATCAGCCCTCATACAGATGGAAAGATCCAATGAGAGGAATACCATTTTCACTCCTCCATCGAGGCACCCTCAGGCGTCATCTTCCTCGCCCACCCCCGTGCGTCGTGCAGCCATCACCGGTAATTCTTGCCGATATAGGCAAAAATACCGCCCCAGCGTCTGCAGCTCAAGCGACTCAATCTCGAACCCCTCCTACAAGGCATCCCATTACACAATCAATACGATTAATTTAAATATAAGGAACTCATTAAGCAAATAATGACTGACAAAAAAGAAAACCATACCAACCACTCTTCCCATAAAGACTCCCTCGTCGCAGCATCCTGGTCCTTCCAGTATAGCTGTGATTCAAAGAATCGGCCTTCACAAAGACGCTGATCTTCATCTTTGCCGGAGTCTCCAGTATCCTGATAAAGAAACAAACATCGAATACATTAAATAAGTGGACCGTAATAAATATCGGAATTGAAGATTGTAAGTACTGCATTACGTAATTCTTTTACTTACTGGCCCTCCTGGATGAGAGTAACTCTTTGTTTAAGCTGGGAGTCGATACACACCCCGCGTGTTGGTCCATGGTCTCGTCGAGATACTGCAAAACACCAACATTAATAGAGATCAAATATAATTTAAATAAAAGTCTAGCATTATGACCAAACGCCATTATCAAATATACATGAAGTCGAACCCACAGAAGAAGGAGAAGCAGTGGGCGTGTGGGAGGAATCGGCCTGGAGCTGTGGCCCGGGCAGCGACTGGGGCTGGGTTAGCAGTTGCGGTTGGGCCTGGGCCCCCACCTGCTAGATGTGAGCACTATGTGCCTCATCATCAGCGGGCAATGATGACGTGGAAGCCACTGGGGTGGACGTAGCTCGACGTCTGCCGCGACCATGAATGGCACGTAATCTATCCATGTCTGATTTCGTGTAAAACAAGTCCAAAAGAAATTAACACATTAAAAATAATGTATAGTCTACAACATCTTACAGCACTATTAAAATGAACTGATTATATATATGAACCGAGTATAAAAACACTATATAAACCGAGTGCTAAAAGAATGCATGTTACAACAGTACAAGTCAATCATCTTCACTTTGGGAATCATTGCAATCATCATCGTCGGACTCCGCATCCTCTTCTTCCTGGGACTCGTCGTCCTCTTCATCGAGTAATTCTTCCTCTTTGTCAGTAGACTTAGCCTGATCATTATCTTCAACACTTTCTATGTCTTTATCTTCATCATCTACGACTTCTTCTCCTACATCAAGTGTTGGCTGAAGAGGAAGATCGTCATCCTCGTTGTTCACCTCAACAGGTACCAAGATAGGTGTTTAGTCGACTAGAAAGGTGTCTACCTCACTGTCATATGCCACGGGAAATTTCTTGGACTTTATAACTGTATAGCAATGAGATTTGGGATTTGCGACGTTCTCCACATAAAAGACTTGTGCAGCTTGACTAGCAAACACAAACGGCTTGTCTGATACAAGTCTTGACTTAACATTGACATCTACAATCCCTTGCGAGCTAACATGGATTCCTTTACTGCATGTGACATCGAACCATGTACACTTGAACATTACAAGGCGGTTTTGGGAACCCGGATATGTTAGCTCGACAATCTCATCCAACTGTCTGAGGATGCAGTTCACAGCGTACACCCAACTGTTGTAGATCATTTCTCGCTTTAAGGTGGTCTTTTGATTTCTCCTTGACATTCATCACTGTGTTAAACATATTATTGAAAACATTCTTCTCAATATGCATCACATCCATGTTGTTTCGGATAATGAGTGTCCTCCAGTAGGCTAACTCCCAGAAAATACATTATTTCATCCAGTTGTGCTCTTTCCCGTATCCTGGAATCTTCTGATTCGGCACACCCTTGCCGTATGGTATGTCAGTATCAAGTGCCTCCAGGTGCGAGAGCACTTCTTCACCAGATGGGTAGTCCAGTGTGACAACCTCACACTCAACTGTCCTTTCAAATTTATCCTTCTGCCTATGGAACTGATGGTCTGGTGGCAAAAGCTTTCGGTGACATCTGAACCACGAGGGCTTCATGCCGTGCTTTAACGTATGCCTGGGATTCACGCCCATACAAGCAAGGCATGCTAACCTTCCATGTGTGCTCCACCCACACGTCATTCACAATGAGGAGAAATTGTGTATAGTCCATATCAAAGCAGCCCTCATCTGAAAATTCTGTTTAAGGGATGCATCATAAGTTTCGACTCCATGATCCCATAGTTGTTTGAGCTCATCAATCAACGGCCTTAAATACACATCTATGTCCTTACCGAGACTCTTCGGCCTCGAAATAAGCAATGACATTTCATGCACATGCCCGATGGAAGGTTGTACGAGACAATAATAACAGGCCATGTGGAGTAAGGCGTGCTAGACTGCCCGAAAGGGTTGAACCCATCAGTTGCCAAACCAAGTCTAACATTCTGAACTTCCTGAGCAAAACTTGGATGCTTTTGGCCAAACTCCTTCCACGCCTCTCCATTAGTTGGGTGTGTCAGCACAGCATCATCGTTCCTACGAGTCTCATAGTGAGCTCTTATACGTTCAGCCGTATTGGAGGAATAGTACATCATCTGAAGCCTTGAGGTAATGGGAAAATATTGCAATACCTTCCATGCAATATTTTTCTTATTCCCTTTGTCCGGTTTATACCTCGAATGATCACATACTGGACACCGTGTCAAATCTGAATTCTCTTTCCAAAACAATACAGAGTCGTTATTCCACGCATCTATCCGCTCATAGCTCAATCCAAGTTTGCTCATCATCTTTTTCGCATCATAGTACGACGGGGGCAGCTTTTCACTCTCCGACAAAATTTCTTTGATAAAAGTAACAAACTCGTTAAATCATTTATCACTTAGCCCGTGGTCCAATTTCAACTGTAATAACCTACTAACTGTAGACAGCCGTGTGTGTTTTCGAATTCCATCCCACAACGGCTCCTCCCCGTCTCTCAACAAATCATAAAACTGATTAGCCCCCTCGTTTGGCGACAGCTCCCCGTATTTCTCCAAGTACACGATATCGATTAGGTGTTCTAACATCCGTCTAATCTTGCTCTTGCAAGAATTAACATATGTTAGAACACCAGGTCTGTATGTACCCAGAGAAACTTTGGAGAATGTGTATCAAATATCAACGACATAGAACACAGAGCATGAGTCGATACACTGTTTTATAAACACTTAGCTTTTCCAAATTGTCCAAACTGCACATCCAAAGCCTCATTACAAAGCATTACTTTATAATGACTACCTTTGAACATGAACTAATGGTTTTTATGTATGCATGTGTTTGAAAATTGGTAACATATGCAACCATCTTTCTAGAATTTCAAAATTTCAGAAAAATGGTATCATTAGGTTAATTTGCAAGAACATGCAATAACCAAAATGATTCACTTTCAACTTCGTTGACAACAATTTGTAACTAACTCGTTGTCAATGGACACCACAAAATAACAACAAATTTTCCTAATGTGGGCAGCCGACTCACGTTTCTCAGTGGAATATGGAGTTCATTCGCGGAGTTGGTATTGTGTCACATGTGATTGTGATGGGGTTTATGGTTTAGTTAGGGTTAGAGCTGTATTTAGGCTTATTATGGTTAATTAGGGATGTATTAGGATTTAATTAGGATAATTAGGGTTTAAATAGGTTAATTAGGGTTGATCAAGGCTAAGAAGTAGGGCTAATTAGGGTAATCAGGGTTTAGTTAGGGTTTTTTGGGACTAATTAGGGTTAACTAGTATTAATTAGGGCTAAGTAGTGTTAATTAGGGTTTAGTTAGGGTTTATCGGGTTAACCCTAATTAACCCTAATTAGGTTAACTAGGATTAATTAGGGTTAAGTTAGGGTTTCTTGGGGCTAATTTGTAATTAGGGTTGAATTAGATTAATTAGGTTTAATTAGGGTTACTTCAAGATGTGTTAGGGATTAATTAGGGTTAGCTAGGGTTAATTAGAAGTTCCTTAGAGTTAATTAGGGTTACTTAGGGCTAACTAGGGTTAATCGGGTTTAATTAGAGTTAAGTAGTATTAATTAGGGCAATTAGTGTTAATTAGGACTAATTAGGGCTAATTAGTGTTTACTTAGATTAATTATGGCTAATTTGTGTTAATTAGGACTAATTAGGGCTAATTAATGTTAATTAGGATTAATTGGGTTCAATGAGGGTTACTTAGTATTAATTATGGCTTAATTAAGTGTTAATTAGGATTAATTAAACTTCTAGTACAATTAAACACTATAACAATTATAGCAATTATAACAAACCACATACAATTACACTACACATTATAACAAATTAAATTCAATTACACTACACATTATAACAAATTACATTCAAATTCAATTCAATTACACTCACATGCATTAAACCACATGCATTAAAATAAATTAGGGTAAAATGGAGCTTACAAGAGGTGGTGCGGCGGCAGCGACGGTGGTGGAGCGACAGTGGAGGGCTTGGGAGAAGTGGAGGGGCACGGCGCCGGGGGGAAGGGGTATCGCCGGAGGGAGAAAAACTTGCCAGTGAGAGAGTGAGTGAGAAAAATGGGGAGAGAGGAAGAAGGGAATGGGGCTTTTTATGACAGTACTTTTATTCCGTCGCTAAAAGTTCGTCAATAAAAGTCATAATATTTAAACTTTAAGTGACAGGTATTTTTAGCTGCATAAAACTCCACCGCTAAAATATGTTTTAGCGACGGAATATTTAGTGACGGGAGAATTCCGTCGCTAAACATATATTTAAAAAGGTGATCGAAAATTACAATTTTTTAAAAAACTTTTAGCGACAGAACATCTGTCGCCAAAAACCCATTAGTAAAAATCCATCGGTAAAGATTTTTACAGATGGACTACTCGTCGGTAAAAGTTTTTACCGACGGATGTTTAGAGACTGGTTATTCGGTCGCTGAAGGTGACTTTTAGCGACGAAATTGCGTCCATTGCAAAAAACCATTTTTCTTGTAGTGTTAATGAAACAACATTCCCAGTGTAGAAGGCAGCTCACCTGCTCATCTGGACATGCAGGGTATCTAAGCCCTTAGGAAAGAGCTCACTTGATCGTCTGAAGGAGCAAGGAACTTAAGCCATTGAAGTGTTCATGCTAGTCTAGGACGAGTAGGATTCCAGGGGCATTGAAATGATTTCAACCCCAGTATAAGCGGTTGCAATAGTGGTGGACTAGTGTCAAAGATCTGTTAAAGGGTTCTTGCGACGATGAAAGTGGTTAGTTGAAAGATTCTTGCGACAGCGCTGACCGTCGGTTGAGAACCCACAATTTGTATTTGCTGAAAGATTTTCTTTTTTTGCGTCATATTTTTTTAATAAAGTTTATACATAACATTTCTTTGTTTGTTGACAGGCTAGCACAACACTGAATGACTTCTTTTATGAAGTTCACCCCTTTGTTCATTTTTCTTGTAGTGATGCTTCACTATGCATAGCTTTGTTGCAATATCGACGTTAAGTTTTGACAATCTTCAACTCTGCGTTCACGTGTAGTGCCTCTTTGTCTGCTACCTCGTTCTTGACCCTCTCCGTGTCTAGCTAGTGGACCGTCTAACTTGAGCCTCAACGAAAAGTGGTTCATGTATGACTTCAACCTTCACCTTGAAGCTCAACAAAGCTTATGCAGGTCAAATTATGTGTGGCATCTAATTTGAGCCTTGATAGTAGTCTGTTCTTATATCACGTCAAAACTAACCTAGAAGCTTAACAATCATGTGGCCTGTGAGCTCACGCAGCTTCTAACTCTATTTGACGTATAACTTGAGCCTCAACAGTACTTGGTTCTTGTGTGATGCCAACATTGATCCTGGAGCTCAACAACCACGTCTTCGTGAAGCTTATGTCACGTCCAACTCTGTTGACGTCTAAATTGAGCCTTAATGGTACTCGATTCTTGTCTCGGGTCACCATTGCCTAGGAGCTCATCAACCATGTCATATCTGAGCTTATGCAGTCTCCAACATTGTGCAACACCTATTGTGTCAATGATACTCGATTCCAGTATGACATTAACATAGACCTTGCCCTTGAGCTTATGCAGCGTCCAAATTTCCGTAACGTCTTACTTGAGCCTCGACAGTGTTATAATTAAAAAGCGAGCCTAGGCGCAAGGCACGCTAAGGCTCACAACTAGCGCCTCGCCTAGGCCTAGGCGCAGCGCGTTCAAGAAGGCGCGAGCCTTGTGTGCCCAGGTGCAAAGGTGCAAGGCGCGTAGCGGCGGTGGAGGCGCGTGTCTAGGCGCATGAAATATAGCTGTTGGATGTGCCATCATGTCTTTACGTGGGCCGTCGATTTTCTTTCAGATTTTTTAACAAGTCTTGCAAACATTTCAATTTTACAAGTCTAACACACTAACACAGTAAAACCTAAATTCCAAATCCCTAAATTTGTTTTACGAGTCCTGACCACCACTCTCATAGTCTCACGCACGATCCTTGCTTGCCACTGTTCCGTCCCTTGCTCTGATTGTCGCATCGCCTTTCCTGTCGCCGCCGGCAGCCTATTGCTCCGGCCGCTGCCTCTGCTCCAGCTGACACCGCCGCTGCTGCCGCTGTTGCTCTTCGCCCTGTTGCTCGGCTGCTCCACTGAAGCAGCTTCTCACCTACACCAGTGCCCCTGCTGGTTTGTTACTCTCTTCCTCTCTACGCTCCAGTACCACCACCATTTTATATGTTCTGCAGCTGAAGACATCCATACCTCAGTTTTTTCTCCTAATTTATGTTTGGTTTGGCTTTAGTGGTTGCTCCCTGCTAATGTTTTACCTTCCAATTTGGACTATGCATATACAGTCCTATGCAGAGTAACTGTATTCTTTCTCTATGCTAAGTTATGTGAAGATTCTGTGCAGCTAACTTCTGCTTGCACATTCTGTTTAGAGTGTTTTACTTGATTGGCTATTGTATAGCTTTCCTCAGTGTTCATTGATTGGTTGATTATTACTTGTTTAATAGCGTCGAGGCCCTCGACGCTATTTAGTTGTGTTTGATGTCAACATTGCCCTTAGAGATCAACAACAACTTTACCTTTGAGCTTACGCAATGTCCAAATATGTGAAATCTAGCTTGAGCCTTGAGGTGCACGGTTCTTGTGTGACCCTGACATTCGACGGTACTCATTCTTGTATGACGTCAAGCTTAGCCTCAACAGAACACTGCGCTTGTGTAATTTCAACATTGAACGATAAGGACCAAATCCTTGTTGGAAAATAAACTTGATTTAGTATTTAGAGTGGTGATTAGTGCAACATATTAGTGTGTTAATGACATGTTAGTGGTCATTAGTCATGTGTTAGTGGGTGTTACTAATATGTTAGTGGGGTGTTAATAATATATTAGTGGTGCATATGTTACAAATGTATTATTAGCATGATTAAAGATGAGTAGTGGTCTAGTAATTGTGTAGATAGTGGGGTGAGTGGTATGGTTATTGTAAGTTTGGGAGTTACTTTTAGGCATTATATAAACTCATGTACCTCATCCATTTTGTTTAAGTGGAATGAAAGTGTTCTCTTCAAGTTCTCTCCATGTCCTCTTCAAATAAGTGAATATATGAGTTTGATTGACCATTTGTCAACAACAAAGTGGTATCAGAGCCACAACGGTCCTAGTGGATGTTGTGGCATTAATGTTTTAGTCATTACGGTTGTAGAAAAAAGTATCCGATGGATATTTTCTGTGAGAAATTGTTGTTCTCAAATTATGTAAGAATGCGGAGTGTTCTTTCGTTGTATCTCAAATCATGTGATTTGTGGGATGTGGTCAGTGAAGAACCACAAAGTAGCTTGTCAAAAGGAGTTCGACAAAAGAATGAAGAAAAGGCACTCCGGGTATTGCAGAAGGCCGTCCATACAGAGATATGGATGTGCATTGGAGATGTAAGATCTTCAAGTGTTGTTTGGCAAATGATCGAGGTCATTCCTTCCAACTGTAGACGTAACTTCTTACCCAAATATTGGGTACAAAGCTGGGAAGAAGATGAGTTCACAAATGAAGATGGTGAACATCTCGAGAAAGAAACTCTAATGCAGGATGAAAACGAGTTTCGCACTTTCAAAACTGAAGAAACAAAGGAGACAAATGATGAAGCAGAGTTCAAGGCATTTGAAGCCAATGAGAACGAAGAGTTGACAAATGGAAAGGAGCCATTTAAAAATAGGGTTAATTACAAAACTGTCCCCTAAGGTTTACACGTTTTTGCACTTTGTCCCCCGTGTTTACAAATTTTGCAATAGTGTCCCCCGAGGTTGACAAAACCGTTGCAAATAGCTCCAAAATTAGACGTCCGTCCAATTTTGGGTGTTAAGTCCGCATGTGCACAGCACATGCCGTTTTGGCATGGGTAAATTTGTAATTTCCTACCCATCTTCCCCACCGTGTTCATCTCTGTTCATCTCTCTCTCTCTCTATGTTCATCCATCTCCAGAAAAAGACCCTCTGCTTCTTCCCGATCTCCTTCGGCAAGAAGAACTGCTACGTCATCCCGGGCCTCCCCGTCGGCAGGTACCACATTCGCACCTTCACCGTCTACGACAACTTCGACGGCAAGTCCCACTCCCCATCATTCCACCTGTCCGTCGAGGGCAACCTCGTCTTCTCGTGGCGCTCACCGTGGCAGAAGGATGTGAGCCGCTCCAGCGCGTACTCCGATCTGATCGCGTTCGTCTCCCTACGGCGAGGTTGACATCTGCTTCTACAACATTACCACTGACTACCCGGTCATTGCATCGTTAAAGCTCATACAAATCGATATGGCCTCGTACGAATCCAGGAGAAGACCCTCTACTTCTTCCCGATCTCCTTCGATAAGAAGAACTGCTATGTCATCCCGGGCCTCCCCCTCGGCAGGTACTACATCCGCACCTTCACCGTCTACAACAACTTCGACGGCAAGTCCCACTCTCTGTCATTCCACCTATCCGTCGAGGGCAACCTCGTCTTCTCGTGGCGCTCGCCGTGGCAGAAGGATGTGAGCCACTCCGGCGCGTACTCCGATCTAATTACGTTCGTCTTCGACGGCGTGGCTGACATCAGGTGAAGGCGTTAGATTTTGCAAAGCCAAGTGAACAGCAGGTGAAGGCGGTGGTACCAGAGGGGAAGGAAGAGATGAAGCATTACAGAGGAGTGAGGCAGAGGCCGTGGGGAAAGTTCGCTACCGAGATTCGAGACCCGAACCGTAGGGGGTCCAGGGTTTGGCTCGGGACGTTCGACAATGCCGTCGAGGCCGCCAAGGCTTACGACAGGGCGGCATTCAAGATGCGTGGGAGCTGTAAATACAAAGTAGAGAGAGAGAGATGAACACAGTGGGGAAGATGGGTAGGAAAATTACAAATTTGCCCATGCCACTTAACGCCCAAAATTGGACGGACGTCCAATTTTGGAGCTATTTGCAACGGTTTTGTCAACCTCGGGGGACACTATTGCAAAAGTTGTAAACACAGGGGGCAAAGTGCAAAAATGTGTAAACCTCAGGGGACAGTTTTGTAATTAACCCTTAAAAATATGAAAGAGAGCGAGAACATAGTTGGTGATGACAATGCTCAAAATAAAGAGATGGAAGATGAGAGCATTGACAAAGAGGTAAAAGTTCTTGGTGGTCAAGAGGTGAACACCACATGTATAACATTTAATTTTTATGCAAAAGAAGAAAATAAGTTTAAATCATTTTCAGTTGATGAAAAGTCACAATTTGAAAAGGTAATGGAAACTTTTCATGTGATTAAGAAAATTAAAATTTTACCTGAAGAATATGTCGTCAAGAATGATGATATTTTGGCAAATTATGGCGGTGATAATTATTTTGAAAAGCTTGTTATACTTGTCAAGGGAAGTGATTTTGTGAGAAACATAGAGTATCATTTTCAATTTGGTTTGAAGAATTTGTCGAGTGATACAGGTTGGGTAAATATGGAGATGTTTTTTGACCTGGACGAGTTACTTGAAATGTCCAAAGAAAATGGTCAAGATTCAGTATGCACACAAGTGACAAAGAAATGTCAGAGGTGCAATAAGAGGATGACTCATATGCGATACACGTCAAAAGAAATGGCGAAGAAGATTGTTGATGTTGATGGAATTGGATATGAAGATCGTTATTGGCGCTTATTTATCAAGCCCCTCAATCATGAAGAATGTTTGAAGACATAAATCAAGTTTAAAGAGGGGTGTTGGAAAATAAACTTGATTTAGTATTTAGAGTGGTGATTAGTGCAACATATTAGTGTGTTAATGACATGTTAGTGGTCATTAGTCATGTGTTAGTGGGTGTTACTAATATGTTAGTGGGGTGTTAATAATATATTAGTGGTGCATATGTTACAAATGTATTATTAGCATGATTAAAGATGAGTAGTGGTCTAGTAATTGTGTAGATAGTGGGGTGAGTGGTATGGTTATTGTAAGTTTGGGAGTTACTTTTAGGCATTATATAAACTCATGTACCTCATCCATTTTGTTTAAGTGGAATGAAAGTGTTCTCTTCAAGTTCTCTCCATGTCCTCTTCAAATAAGTGAATATATGAGTTTGAGTGACCATTTGTCTACAACAATCCTTACATCATTGACCCACCTTCCTGCACTATGGACTTTGAATCTCGACGATAGATGCTTGACTTTTGTGAACGAGATCACAATGTGTACTATCGTAATGACTGGAACATGGGAAGAATGCTTTCTTTGTGGCACGCTCATCATTGTAGAGAGCCTGTAGAACATTATTCCGGTGGACTATGTTATCAAGCATTCAGATTTGTTTTGAAGGTTCTTCGTCACCATGATCAAAGTTAACTAAGGCGAGAGACTTTTTGTTTCTTTTATTTTGCATGTTTGGGCAATTCTTTCTTCAGGCATCCAACACGGAGCAGTATTTTGCCATTAGCTAAAGATTCATGTCATAATACCCTTACTACCATTTTTTTCTTTTAAGAACATAGTTTCGCTATTGATATGTATTTCTTTTCAGTTTCTTTCTAGTGTTGTGGACTTTAAAAGATATGACATAAATCACAACATCTTTGTATCCTAGCGCCAAGCAACAACATTGCGAGCATATCCTACCCCCCCCCCCCCCCCCAAATTATGATGCTTGGAACCTCTTTTCTTTTCTTTCTTGTGGACCGTTAACTAAAAATCCGTGGTGTCCCAAGTTGCCTATGTATCGTGAAGGGATCAAGTCACCACATAATTTAAGAGAGTATTTTTGTTTTGTGGATTTTTCGTTCACAAATTTTTCCTATTGTTGGAAAGAATAACTTGCAATTGTGGTGCAATATAGTGCATGACGAAGGTGCAGTTTAAGCTTGTGCGGTATTAAGCACGACCAACGTGCAGTTCGTTATAAAGTGTGACCAACCTCCAGTTTAGGCTCATGCGGCTTGAAGGATGACAAACATAAAGTTTAGGCTCTCGCGCGATGAAGCATGTTTCTTCGAGTCGAAGGTTCAAGCTTGAAGGAAGGAACTATTTGACTTGAATTTTAATCAAAAGGCTTTGAACCTTGATATTTGATTAGGTAATTTATGTTTTGGTGTCTTTAATATGGGCTTAGTGCATCAGATGAAGATGTTTTAACTTTCGTTCAACTCAAGACCTATGGAGCTTGATCTTGGATTTAATTTTAGCCTTCATATTCAGGCATGGAGCTTAATCGAATGGAAAGCCTTTCCATTGAGGTTTAATCAAATGCCTTTGAAGCTTGAGTTTTGATTGAGTATTTTTTTTTATTTTGGGCTTATGAATTTGAGCTTGAAATTGACCAGACAAAGGGTTATAGAGCTTGATATTTGATCTTGTAATCTATGTTTTTAGTTGCAGCCTGGAATCCAAGCTAAGAGCTTGATCAAATGAAGACACTTCGGTGGTAGTTTAATCAAAGGGATGTAGCATGAGATGCTCAATTACAATTTTGACTCTCTCTTTTTTGGCATTTGACTTCGGGCTTAAAACTTGATCGGACAAAGACATATGGTCTCGGTGCAGTTTATGAAAAACCTCAGTAGTATCTTAGAGGATTACTATAACGACCCAGATTTTTGGCGATATGTGGACATGCTACTTGCAAAATCCTAATCATCCAAATACCATGAAAACCTTTAAAAATAAGCAGAGGATTCTATACACCATAAAACTTCCAATCTAACATCACATCCACACATATTCCTTAATACCTTAATACCCAACATCTGTATGAGTAATATCTTTCCAAAAATAACAAAGGCTACTTAATTCTCTCTTGTAATCTATCCGATAATAAATATGAATGGAAAATCCTTCACTAATTTTTTTTTTACTTAGCCATGCCTGTAATATCCGGTACTTTTCAAGCCGTTTAAAATTATCATTTGTGCTCCAAAAAATAAACATACGATAATTTTGAACAATGCTCGCGTATTAGTAGAATATGGAAGCTTAAAACGATTTTGTGGTCAACATGTAATTTTGAAAACTTTTGGGGCCAACTTGTAAATATAGAAAACTTTGGGGACCATTTTGTAATTGTTTAAAAATGCCATGATTGGTGTCAAATTTTAAAGAAATTTGTCTTAAAAATATTCCACCTCTTACTTTTTAAAAAGGTGACTAATCTGATTTAATTTTAAATTAATGGGAAATTAAATGAAAAAGAAAGGAAAAAAAATTAAAAATAATTCAGGAGAAAGAGAAACAGTGAAAAAACATAAATAGGAAGAACAAAAAGTAGAGGAGAGAGGAAAAAGGGTGCTGGGGAGAAAGAGACAGAGAGATAGAGAATTGAAGGCATCTTTAAGAGTAATCCTTCCCTCTTAATTCTAGTGTGTGATTTCAGTTTTGTGTGTGTGTGTGTGTGTGTTTTAGCACTACTCAGTGTGTGTTTAGTATGTTCAGTGTCTGTGGTTAGCCACGGGGCAGAGGGCTGTTCACGGCTAGCGAGTGTGGGTTTGCGTATATGAGGGGTGGACAGGGCTGCACTAGCAGCCTTAAAGTAGTGTGCGTGAAGGTTGTTTCAGTGGGTATGCAATGTGTGCAAAGTGTGCGTGTGTGTTGCTTGACAATGTGTGTGTCTGCAGAGTGTGAGTGTGTGTATTTTGGGTGATTGTGTGTGTGGCGTTATGGTGTTATGTGGGTTTAGGGGGAAATTGGTTGATTATCTGTGTTTCAGTGTGTGCAATCGTGGGTGTGTGATAATGTGTGTATTTGTGTGACAGAGTATGAGTGTGTGTTCTGGTGTGGATTATATGTGTGTAAAACTATGTGTAAGAGTGTGTGTGTGAGTGAGTGAGTGAGTGTGTGTGTGTGTGTGTGTGTGTTTTAAGGATGTTAGAGTGTGTGCTTAGGTGTAAGTATGTGTGTTTATGTGCAGCAGTGTGTGTGTGTGTGTATGTGTGTGCGCGCGTGTGCGTGCGTGTGTGTGTGTGTGTGAATTGTGTGTATGTGAATTGTGTATGTGTGTGCTTCAGCCCGGGGGGGGGGGGGGGGGTGTGGTTCTACCCTACCCTACTTAAGCATGCATATTATGTCTATGAAGACTTGGTGTGAAGCCTTGGAGCTTAGGTTAGAAGTGTAAAACGCTTGGGGCTTGGGTCAACCAAAAATCAGACAATGTTCTAGCTTCCTGTGATTGATTGATCGACACCTGAAGAACGCTCGACCGAGGAATAAGGAAGAGTATGTGTGTACCGAAGGTGTTCTAGTGTGTGTTTTAATTGTGAACAATGACTGTAATCGTCACTAAAGATGGGGAATTTTTAGGAAGTTTTTTTCCTAAATTTTAATATATGTTTAGAAAATTATTAGGACTAAATACAAATAGTAGCCCCTAATATTTTTACGAGACATACATTGTGAAATTTTTTGAGATTTTCAGTGTTCGCGGACACTGAATTAGGGTATCGATTAAAAAGAATTATCAAATTATTTGACATAGCAAATTAAGTTATCTTAATCTAAATTTTTTTGAAACCTTATATTATTGAGACGTTTCATTTTCTAAATTTTCGTGCCATTCTAATGTCGATTGCTATTTTTAGTGGAACCGGCTTCTAAGTGCTCGGACCAGACACGTGTTTGAAATTTTCAAGCAAAAATTTTCTAAAACACTTTTTAGCCCAAAAATGAATTCAAGATGCTTTAACTAGTGTTTTAATTTGTTTTCGTGATTTTTTGGGTGCGGGAATCACCATGGGGTGTTTCGATATAAAGGGTATTTTGATAATTTTACCTATAAAGTGTACTTTTTTGGTAAATTCACATACGGAAGGGATATTTAAGTGATTTTACTTACGGAAGGATGTTTCGGTTATTTAAGTATGAGAGGGGTGCTTTTGATAATTTTACACATAAGTGGCATTTTGGTAATTTTACTTACCCAGTGCGGGGGTTCGTTTTGGGAATATGCGTGAGTCAATATTGAGTTATAATATCGTAATGTAGACTATATTCTGATTGTTAGCTTCTTCCGTTTAGGTTAAAGCAAAAGACTTTCCGGTTAGACTAGCTTAGCTTCAGATCCAAGCAAGGGTTTGTATCTGAACCCTGGGTAAGGATTTCTATTTGAACCCTAATGTCGATAACTTTTTCGTGAGTATTCTTTTGATTTGCTTATGGCTATTGTCAAACACTGAGATATGTATTGATATCAGTATGTCATTGTCAAGCAAACCCTAACATTTAACATGAATCGGTTGTTTGGAAATCTTATTGATGCTCACATTGTATCATATGTTAAGCAAATTCGGTAATTGTTTGCATTCTTTCTTTTGAATTGTTTTGCCTAAATTTGATAACTATCCATATTTATTCTTGCTATTTGTTTGTGGTTATTCTGGAATTATGAGCGATGATTCATATCAGCATGCTTAATTGTCATTGAAACCTTAGTAGATTTTGGTTATTTGAATTAGTATTGATGCTCATTTTTATTGCATGTCAAGCATTGAATTTCTTATTGATTCTATGATTGTTGTTTTCTGTGTTGACCTGGGAATATGTTCTACGGGGACGCGTTATAAAGGGGCTGAAACTGCATAATTATGAAGGGCTAGTACCTTAATGAGAAGGTCTAGTTATCGTAGAGATGTCAAAGGGCCGGGCTTGGGCCGGCCCAGCCCAAGCCCATCGGGCCTGCAGTGGGGCCGGGCCGGGGCCGGGCCAAGAAAAGGGGAAATCGGGCCTGGTCGGGCCGGGCCTGTCGAAGGGAATCCTAGGCCCGGTCCAGGCCCAGGCCCGGTCCAGGCCCAGGCCCTAGGCCCAATATTTAGGGCCGGGCTTGGGCCAGGCCCGGGCCCTTTTTTTTCATGTTATTCAATTTTAACACATAACAATTTATATAGAAAAATAATAAATGTGCATTGGCCCGGTGATATACGTCTGCAATAAAAACAAGAAAAACGGGATGTAGTGCCAAGTGCCAACTAATCAATGTAGGTGATTGTAAACTAAAAGTCCCCTTGTCACCTAAACTCTATTCTCATCCTGGTTGTATTCTCATCACCCACACCAATTACCATGACATAATCTTATATATTTGGCTGGTTGGACTTATATCACAAATTCCACCGCAGTAGTCCCCAAAGCCCAGAGACACTGCCATTGTTCAAAATTAGACCCTTTGGCTTTTGCCTATACTCCCTACCGGTAAGAATATCACAACTGCTTCACCTATGCTTTCGGCATAACCATCTTATGCAGGTCAAATCATGTAACAGCCTATGTGAATGGCCAGTAACGAGCACACAGTCTAAATTCCGCAACAAATTGGCTTTGGAAAATAGATACAAGCAGCATCACCCTTAATTTCCAACTGCCGAATTAATACTAATATTAACTTTGCCGAATCCTCGCCATGAATGCGAATCTCTCCATCCTTAGACAGATGCGAAATAAAAAATTGTCTTATTAATCTAGTCAGTACATGTTGATTCAAAACAACACCAAATACGAAAGAAATCATGAAAGGGAAAGAAAGAAAAAAAAGAAAAGTCCGATCAAATTGACATATATTCCGCTAATCTCAAAAAAAAAAAAGGACCAAAAGAACGACACTACAACAACATGAAAATCTATCCCATTTGTGTATCATCTAAAAGTTGAAGGCTTGAAGCATAATAGAGACTTCAAAAGAAAGACTAATTCGCTACGAAACATAAACAACCAACCAATGATAAGCACTCGAGGTTTCAGATTTGGATGCCGGGCCAAAAAAGGGCCAAAACCGGGCCAGAAAGCCCGGGCCAAACCCGGGCCAAATCCGGGCCGGGCCAAACCGGGCCAAATCCGGGCCGGGCCGGGCCGGGCCATTTTCACTGGATTTCGCGGCCTGGTCCAGGCCCAGGCCCCCTTTTTTCGGGCCTTCACTGTTCATGAAAGGGGTCGGGCCAAAACGGGCCGGCCCGCGGGCCGCCCGGCCCAAATGACATCTCTAAGTTATCGTACATCATGCATGTGTACACTTTTTGTGCATTGTCTGAATGGCATTGCCTCTGCCCAGGATCAATATCTTTGAATTTTCTTACGTTGTATCTTACAATGATTGTTTTGAAAATGATTGAAAAATTAATGTCTTGATATCTGATTGAAGGGGATTGAGTTGAAACTCTTCACCATATTGCGATCAAAATGTTTGTGATTATCTGAATCCCTTCCCCGTATTGTCCTTGAAGTATATGCGTTCATTTTTTAAATCCTTTGGAAAATCATCATTGTATTTTAAAATGATGGCTTTGGAAATGATCTTCAAATAGTCATTTTGGTGTCTGTTTATGATTGTTTATTTTCGTTTTGGAAAATCAGCAAACTGTTTATGATTATTTGAAACGTTTGAAAAATTATATTCGAATGGATTTTTGAGTCGTTTTGTAATTCCTCCGATTGTTCCTTGAACGATCTTAATGGGCACTCAAAAGCTCACCATTCGTTTGTTTCCCTTCTGCAGGTAACGATCAGTAGTACAACGCTCGAGAATGGGTTTAGAATCTGTGTGAGATTCCGGAAAGCCCACCACTACTATGTAGTAAGACCCCTGCGTGGGTTGGTACTGTTAACTCGTTCTATAAGAACTTTAGTTTGTAAAGAACCTAAGCTTCATTAGTTTGTGTTTTAGCAGTTTTTTGTAATGTTGTATCTTGGAGAATTTGAGTTGATGTCTAGTTAGATGCTCTGAAGTATGTGTCAGTACTAAACAGGGTTGATGCAATGTGCTAGGTTAGTGCTCCGGGAGTTCGGGGCGACGGAGCTCTGGATTTTTGGGTCGTTACAATTAGTATCAGAGTAGTTCGGTCTTGTGGTATTAACATTATAGTTATATGATTCTGTAGACACGTAACCACATAGTAACGTAGCACGATTCTGTAGAATAGTATTTCGGTTAATGAGAGTGGGGTAGGATGATGGTAGATTTAAAAAGTCTGCCTTTAACTTGTATTTGTATTGTTCTTTAGATACATATTAGTAGAAGTCCAATAATTGTTTTTGGGCTAGTATGGCTTGCACTCGTAGCACTGGCAGTACCGATAGTACGGAGGGCTAGGAGGTCCCCGATAAAGAAGTACGTCGACCTAATAGGGAGGAACAGTAGAATCCAGAACCAATGCTTGCACTGTTAAACACTGTGAACCATATTCAGACCTTGATGACACAGAATCTAGCTACCCAGCAGCAAGGGTACATAATTTGGTCCAACCATAACCATAACCTCAACAAGGGAATACCTTGGGTTAATTTACCAAACAAAATGCGACTAGCTTTAGGGGGTCATTGGACCCAATTGAGGCAGAGAATTGGATTAACAAAATGAAGAAAAATGTTCGAGCCATTCACTGCAATGAGAGGCAAAAGATTGAATTTGCTATCTATAAAGTGAGAGATGAGGCCGATCAGTGGTGGAAAGTGGTGGAAAGTGGTAGAAAGGAGTTTGACTCATCAACAGTTGGATGACTTGGGAAAAATTCAGAGAATTGTTCTTCAATCGGTATTTTCTAACGAGTTGTCATGAACAGATGTTGAGAGTGTTTGCCAATATGACGCAAGCAGATCAAGAATCGGTAGATGAATTTGAAATGAGGTTTTCATGCCTCCAGGTTTGCAGTAACGATGTTGTCAGCGGAAGGAGATAGATGTCGAAAGTTTGAGTGGGGCCTTATGTAACATCTCGGAATTTCCAGAACGTTAACACTCGATCCATCAATCACTAAATCATAAAATCCTCAACTCAAACAAAATAAATACTACCAATCTGTCAGAGCAACTAAATAATCGATCAACTGTCAGAGCAACTAAACCATTAATTTTAAATCTTAGTAAACTATCGTGGGTGAAATATCAATTAGGTCCTACAAGATTAAACAATAACATTCACCCACGCAGGGGCTCTAATGATTAATACTAAGATCAAATTCCTTGGCTTTCGCTCGCTCGGCTCTAATCCATATTAAGGTAACCTACTGTTGGCTGTCACCTGCGGAAAGGAAGTCAAAGGGGAGTGAGCTTTGGAGAGCCCAGTAAGGTCGCACAAAGATTTAAAAATAAGAAAACGATACGGACGATTTGACATTTAAACCAATACAAAATTTTGAAGGCGGAGAAACAGAGCGTTTCAAACAATCTTTTTTATATACAATCAAACGATAAATTTGAAAAGCTTTTTCAAAGAAAACCACAGCATTTCAATATAAACAAAGGGATGAGTATCAACTCAGTTCCCTTAAATCGATAACCATTTTCAAAACACTTAAAATGCAATAAACATAAATAGGAAATGTTGAACATGAGCAGTACAGAAGCAAAGCCACCCCGGCAGTGCTCGATACACTTACATATGCATATGTACACTGACTAGTCCATCTAGGTACTAGTTAAACCCATCCAACAGACCATCCTTATAACACCAGCAATACAGACCATCCTTATGGCTCCCAAGTTACTAACTCATGTCAACATTGAGAAGTAATAAATAGAATTCAAAAATGTTTTACGATGAGCACTCAATAAACATATCAAATGAATAATAGATTCTAAGATGAGATGAAACAGAATTCCAATCGATCGATATAAGGCTCAATTTATGGTTTCATGGGCAATTTAAAAAAAAAACATTTTTATACGATCATAAAATCAACAATCAATGTATTCTGTAAAACTGTTATTTTAAACATTTGAAAACAGAATAACGAAATGGGGTTCGGATAGAATCCCTTACCTCGGTCCAAGCTAAGCGATGCTATCAATCCTCGATCAATATTTTCTGAATAAACCTAGATTGGCAATTTACTTGTTAGAACATAATTTATGTAAAATACACTATAAACCCTAATATCAACTACCCACTGCGTACCCCACTCTCTCCGAAATTGCGCACTCAAAACGGTTCCTGCACACGGCCAACCTAACCGAAAATCATATACACTCCTTAACGGGTAATGACACTCTAAAATTCATAATAAATTTCACTAAAATATTTTCATAGCTTAAAATATTAATAAAAGTCAGAATATGAATTTTCTGAATTTTTGAATATTTTTGATTTAAAATAATTTCTTTAAATACAATAAAATCCAATAATAGCCATAATTACTTCCAGCTGCAAAACAATTCCCATACATTATATAAGAACGTTAAACTATATATAAAAATTATAGAAATTGAAATCAGAATTTAAAAGACATAAAAACTATTTTTTCAAATATTCGTTTTGCTAAAAATGATGCGATACGGAAACCATAGCAAATCAACCCCAAAAATCATAAAACTTTTACTGAGTCTTTCTTATACCATAAAGACATTACTATAATTTTTCCTAAAACATTTTCTGGGTTTAAGGTCTCCAAAACAATTTTACAAATCTGAAATTACAGAAAATACTAAAAATTCATACGATATCAGAAAATTATGAAATTTTGCCAACAGTTCTAATATTGTATAACGTATTATACTGAAACTTTTCACCTGCTAATGATAAGTGTGCGTTAACATATGTGCGTATTGATCTAACGTTAACCCAAAATAACCCGCTCCGTCCTTCTCTTCCTCTTGTCCTTCCTTTTGATTTCTACCTGCTGGCCAATACTCACTTTCTCACACACAGCTGTACCCACGACAGGCTCCTTCCTATTCCTTCTTCTTGTCCCACTCACCCACCACACCAATTACACATTATGCTCTCACACACATGAGCACACAGCAGTGGACACACTCACCATTTTCACAAACTAACACATGCACACCAAAACAGCACAGCAACAGTGCTGTTCTCTCTCCCTTTCACGTGCACAGCTTCTTCACAAGCATATACAACATATGCACTCACCCAGCTCCCTTTCTCCTTCCATTTCACTCACTTAGTCCCCCATGCAACCTTCCAACCCATTGTACACACACATATTCACACAGCTACACATATACTCTCACACTCTCAGACACGGCTGCTTGCAGCTCCTCTTCCATCTCACAAACACAAACACTTTCTCTCGCTACCATGGCTACCCATTTCACATATACACACTACCAACACGACTACTTCAGTTCCCTCTTTCTCTCCCTCCATCTCTTTCCCAACACATGGAGTCACAAAATCAACAACACTAACCAGGGACGGCCGTGGCCATCGCCCACAGGGATCACGGCAACTCTTCCACGGCAGCCATGGCTTGGCATAGCCCACAACAGTCACAGCAAAAATCTGGGTTTCCTTCCCCATCGCAGTCACCATCTTCACAACTCTGTATTGCTTCACTCATCATGGCTATGAACCCACAACACTTTACAGATTAACCCAAAACCTATACACTTCTCTCACTTAGCCACAGAACCATGTCAAACCCATATTCCCGTTCCAACCAACATTCCACATTCTCATAGCAAACTCTCTCTCTCTCTCTCTCTCTCTCGCTCTCTCAGAACTCACGGCCCATCTCACAACAAAACACAAACCATTTTGCAGGGCCATGATAGCCGTAAACCCATAAATTCGTGAACTACTATTAAAAGAAAAAGGTTTTAGGAAGCTTACCGAGAAATCAAGGCCGATCGCCGGGAAAAATCTTCTTGATCCCTTCCCTTGTCTCTCTGTCAGAATTTCTGTTTGACTTTTCTCTAATTGTGTGTGGCGGCCTAAAGGGTGGCTACCCAACAATGCTTTATCTATAAATATATACATGTTAACAGAAACCCTAATTGGTAAAAATAAAACCCTACACCTCCATTTGTCGCTAAAACTCCATTCGCGAACTTATTATCGCAAAAAGATCCAAATATAATTTTTTTTATATATTAGGAAAATTAATTGTCGTTACGTAACCCCGCTTCACTACTCGTCGCTAAAAGTTTACCCATAAAATTTTGGTCACGCTAGTCGTCACTAAAGACCCCGATCAATATTACTTACAATTGCTCCATAAATTATAACTTATGGTTTCTTAAAATAAAATTTGTCGCTAACGGTCGCTACATAACAATATCGGTGCTAACTCAAAATTTCGTCGCTAAATAAAAATATCGGCGCCAAGTATAAAAAAAATATATTTTCACCGCTAAAATTTTTAAATAAATCGAAAAAATATCGGGGTGTTACACCTTAGGCCTGGATTAAGGGATGGAGTGATTTATGCTAGATTAACGAGCTATATGGAATTTGTAGACTTGTGACATGCTTTGGAGCAACCCAATTCCAACAGGAGAGAATGGTATGAACATAGGCGGGGTAGACAGAAGAGGGCTACGCAAGAGTTTCCCAAGGACAGATTTACAGAGGCTGACAAGCGTTGGCAATTTGTACTGTCACCACAGCAAGATACCCAAGGCCCTAGGATGTGGCAGAATCAGGAATTCAAGCCTGCATCGGCTCAAGAATTTAGACTTGTGCAGATTATGGGATTCGGATGAGCGCATGGTTTAGGCGCTCGATCAGCTCAGAGTATTAGATTTGGATCATCGCAATGTTCTGGAGTTCAACCTACACAGAGTACTGGTCAGGGTGGCGGGTCAGCATTTTTGGCCATTCCATGTGTCATGTGTGGGAAAATTCATGGTGGTAAGTCATGCTATAGATTTATTGGAGGATGTTTTAAGTGTGGCAGTGTGGAGCATCAGGTTCGAGACTATCAAATTGGTAGTGATAATCAATCAACTTTTGCCTTGCACGTACAACTAGGGCATCAACAAGTAGTGTTCCTCGTTAGGGAAGAGGACAGGGCCCATAGAGCCAGACTCAGCATTCTCAAGTCCAGCAGAGGCGGAGGCCCGGGACATCAGCCAGTCTTTATTCAGTGTCTGCTTAGAATGCTACTACATTTGATGACGTGGTGTCAAGTACACTATAGGTTAACCCATTAGATGCTCCTACATTTTTTTATTCTGGAGCGTCATATTCTTTGTATCCCTTACTTTTGCATAGCAATTAAAGGTGAAAACCCATCTTTTAGAGGCTGACCTTGTGATAAGTACTCTGTTGGGAGAGTCTTTGATTGTTCTACAGTTCTTTGTGACTATACTCTCCATGTTGTTGATAGAGATATTTCTGTGGATCTCATCCTTTTTGTTGTTCGAAACTTTGATATCATATTGGGCAGGGATTGGTTATTCTCTAATCATGCATCCGTAGATTTTCAAGGGAAACCCTAGTAGCATTTGAAAGTTTGTAAGGTATGAGAAGTAGTTTAAGTTAGTGATTAGATTTATGAGTGAGAATGGTGTTTTTGGAAAGTTATTGGTGTTCAGTCTTAAAGTTTGGTTTGAGAGTATGATAAGAAGTGTGGAATCCTACCTTGTCATCTCATTTTATTCCTTTGTATATTGAATTCAATTGGGACTTAATAGAATGTAAACTTGCTCTGAGACGTTGGAGAAGATGTCATTCTTGTTGAGTTGTCTTATCTATTTTTTTAGGATATTTATCTGCTTCTCTTAAATCTATTTGAACTTACTGGGATAATGTCTGACCCACTGGCCATGGGAAAGCTATGAATCCTATTAAGGACCAATAACCTCTATTAATCGTCTTTGCTTCGAGTCATTGGGTTGAGTTTGTTTCGTCATACCTATGTCGTTCTATACTCATCATTTTTCCTAAATATCATTTATTTGCATTGTGAATATTGAGAGCCAAAACGTATGATTTCTTAGAAGATTTTCGCGTTTTGGTCATCCAGTTATGATTGTTGCTATTATATGTTCCTTAAATCCATGATTGAGATTGTTGTTTAGTGTGATTAACCTTAGATGTTTTGTTGTATAATCATCATTGTTTCTTTGTGATTGGTGTTTGCTTAGTGTTCCAAAATGGTAACATGTTATAATTGTTATCCATGCCTAATCAGATTATCATAATTTTGTTGTGTTCGCAAATGATTTTGAAATTGACAATATGTTATGCACGTATATTTTTTTACCTAATATTAGGATTTGCATAGTTTCACTGGCCTAATATGAGATTATGTAAACTCCTAAGCCTCAGATAATATGTGATTGAGAGTAAACTTTGCGAACATAGATTAGATTTTGACAATTTGTTTGATGTTTTAATATAAGGTTTAGATTTTGCTGAACACGCAATAATAGACCGCATGTTACTTGCTTTTATAATTGAAAGATTTTAAATTTTTAACTGAAACAAATGATCGAAGGAGAAGATTATATATATTTTGGTAAATAATGTGATTATGAATCATAAGTGATGTGGTAACTTAGAGCTTTAAACTCTAGTGAAGGTGCAATACATGCGAATGCAGAATCATATTTTGTGATATGTTAAGATAACACATTTCTCTGTGATGAATTTGGTGACAATTTGAACTCGTTGATTTAAAATATCATAGTGCGTAGTAAAAGCCTAGTGGTTACAGTTTTTTTTTTGTCTTCTGTAATGTATAAATGCATATAGCAATTGGTAGTTCATATTACTGTTTGTAGAGTGCATTACACGTGACCATCGTTTAGTATTTTTGTACATCTTAAGCTTGAAGTTAAGCTTACCATCATTAAGTAAGTTGTGAAAATAATATAGTCTCTGGTATAATATCAGTATAGTGCAGTGGAAACATGAAGGATTAGAACTTGATTTAAATCATCCAATGTGCATAGAATTTGGAGTGGCGTACATTTAGTTCCATGAATTTGGTATTAACTAAGTCATCATTCGTGAAGTTCTGTAACGGTTGGAGCGCGAGTGATAACCTGACAGGTCTCAGCTTAGCATTATGATTTAAAATTTAATTGTTGCGTTCAGGTATTTGTGGGACATGAATTTGGGTGCGAAGGTTAGACGTAGCTCAACTACACTGTGATATTTATCAGAGTTACGCAGCGAAAGCATAATGTGTAGATGTTATAAGTAATAGGAAATTTGATACTAAATTTTGAGGTTTATAATATGGGAAGAATGTAATATCCGGTGCTTTTTGAGCGGTTTAAAATAATTATATGTGCTCCAAAAAATAAACGGGCGATAATTTTGAGCAATGCTTGGGTATTAGTAGTGTATGGAAGCTTAAGACAATTTTGAGGTCAAAATGTATTTTTAAAAACTTTTGGGACAATTTTGTAAACATGGAAAACTTCGGGGGCCATTTTGCAATTTTCAAAAAATGGCATGATAGGTGTCAAAGAGAAATTTGTCTTAAAAAGATGACACCTCCTACTTTTTAAAAAGGTGACTAATCTGATTTAATTTTAAATTAATGAAAAATTAAATAAAAAGAAAAAAATTAAAAAGAAATTCGGGAGGAAGAGAAATGGTAAAAAGAAAAAAAACAGGAATAGGAAGAATAAAAAGCAGAGGAGAGGGGAAGAAAGGTGCTCGGGGGAGAAATAATCAGAGAGAAAGAGAGAGAGAATTGAAAGCATCTTTAAGAGTAATACTTCCCTTTTAATTATAGTGCGTGATTTCAGTTTGTGTGTGTGTGTGTGTGTTTTAGCACTGCTCAGTGTGTAGTTAGGGTGTTCAGTGCATGTGGTTGGTCACGGGGCAAAGGGCTATCCACAGGTGTGTGCGAGTGAGTTTGCATATGTGAGGGGTGAATAGGGCTGCCCTAGCAGCCCTAAAGTAGTGTGCGTTGTGTTTTAGTGGTTATGTGGTGTGTGCAAAGTGTGCGTGTGTGCTGTGTGACAGTGTGTGTGTCCGCAGAGTGTGTGTGTGTGGTGTTGTGGTGTTAGTGTGGGTTTAGGGGGAAATTGGTAGATTATGTGTGCTTCAGTGTGTGCAATCGTGGGTGTGTGACAATGTGTGTATTTGTGTGATAGAGTATGTGTGTGTGTTCGGGTATGGATTTTATATGTGTAAAATTATGTGTAATAGAGAGAGAGAGAGAGAGTGTGTGTGTGTGTCTCTCTTTTTTAAGTGTGTTAGAGTGTGTGCTTAGGTATAAGTATGTGTGTTTATGTGCAGCAGTGTGTGTGTGGGCGCGCGCGCGCTTCTTTGGAGGGGGGGAGATGAGGAAGAATCTTTGTGTGCCAAAGGTGTGCTAGTGTGTGTTTTAATTGTGAACAGTGACTGTAATCATTCCTACAGATAGGGGAAAATTTAGGCAGTTTCTTTCCTAATTTTTAATATATGTCTAGAAATTTATTTGGACAAAATTCAAAACAGCAACCCTTGATATTTTTATGAGACGTATACTGTCGAAAAGTTTGGGATTTTTCAGTGTTCGTGAAGGACACTAAATTAGGGTATCGATTAAAAAGAATTCACAAATCATTTGATATGGCAAAACAAGTTATTTTAATCTAAACGTTTTAGGAAAATCGTATATTACTGAGATGTTTGATTTTCTAAAATTTTGTGCTATTCTAAGGTCAATAGCTATTTTCAGCGGAACCAGTTTCTAAGCGAACGTTCGGACACCAATTCAAGATTTTCGAGCAAATTTTTTTTTAAACACTTTTTAGCCCAAAAATTACTTTAGGATGCTTAAAATAGTGTTTTAATGTGTTTTGGAGATTTTTCAGGTGCAGGAATCACTAGAAGGTGTTTTGGTAATTTGCCACCCATAAGGGGTATTTTGGTATTTTACCTACAAAAGGTGCTTTTGGGTAAATTCACATACGGTAGGGATATATTAGTGATTTTACTTACAGGAAGGACGTTTTGGTAATTTAAGTATGAGACGGGTGCTTTGGGTAATTTTACATATAAGGGGCATTTTGGTAATTTTACCTACCCAGTGAGGTGGTTCATTTTGGGAGTATGTATGAGTCAGTATTGAGTTATTATATCGTTGTGCAGACTGTATTCTAATCGTTTGATTGTTCCGTTTAGATTAAAGTGAAAGACTTTCCGGTTTGACTAGTTTAACTTCGGATCTAGGTAAGGGTTTGTATCTGAACCCTGGGTAAGGATTTCTATCTGAACCCTAATTTTGATAACTTGTTCGTGAGTATTCTTTCGATTTTCTTATGGCTATTGTCAAACACTGAGGTATGCATTGATATTAACATGTCATTGTCAAGCAAACCCTAACATTGAACCTGAATCGGTTGTTTGAAAATCTTATTGATGCTCCTCTTGTATCACATGTTAAGCAAATTCGATAATTGTTTTGCATTCTTTCTTCTGAATTATTGTGCCTAAATTCGATAAATGTCCATATTTATTCTTACTATTTGTTTGTGGTTATTCTGGAATTCTGAGTGCTGAATTATATCAGCATGCTTAATTGTCATTGAAACCTTAGTTGATTTCGGTTATTTGAATTTGTGTTGATGCTCATTTTTATTCCATGTCAAGCATTGAATTTCTTATTAATTCTATGATTGTTGTTTTCTGTGTTGACCTGGGAATCTGTTCTGTGGGGGCGCGTTATTAGGGGTCTGAACCTGCGTAGTTATGCAGGGCTAGTACCTTAATGAGAAGGTCTAGTTATCGTACATCATGCATGTCTACACTTTCTGTGGATTGCCTGAATGGCATTGCCTCTGTCCATGATCAATATCTTTGAATTTCTTACATTGTATCTTACAATGATTGTGTTGAAAATTATTGGAAATGAATGTCTTTATATCTGATTGAAGGGGATTGAGTTGAAACTCTTCACCACATTGCGATCAAACTGTTTGTGTTATCTGAATCCTTTCCCCATATTGTCCTTGAAGTATATGTGTCCGTTTTTTAAATTCTTTGGAAAATCATCATTGTATTTTAAAATGATGGCTTTGGAAATGATCTTCAAATGGTCGTTTTGGTGTCTGTTTATGATTGTTTACATTCGTTTTGCAAAATCAGTAAACTATTTATGATTATTTGAAATGTTTGAAAAATTATCATTGGATGGACTTTTGAGTCGTTTTGTACTTCCTTCGGTTGTTCCTTGAACGACCTTACTGAGCTCTCAAAAGCTCACACTTCATTTGATTCCCTTCTACTGGTAACGATTGGCTGTAGAATGCTCAGGAATGGGTTTAGAGTTTGTTTGAGATTCTGTGAGATTCTGGAGAGCCCACCCCTATTGTATAGTAAGACCCCTGCGTGGGTCGAGAATGTTAACTCATTCTATAAGAACTTGAGTTGGTAAAGAACCTAAGCTTTATTAGTTTAAGTTTAAGCAGTTTTTTGTAATCTTGTATCTTGAAAATTTTGAGTTGATATCTAGTTAGATGCTCTGAAGTATGTGTTAGTAAACAGAGTTTGATGCGATGTGATAGGTTAACGCTCCAGGAGTTTGGGACGATAAAGCTTCGGATTTCTTGGTCGTTACAATGCCTTATCCTTTGCCAACTACAAACATTAGCCGATAACCTAAAAGCAAGGGGGTGAGCACAAGGTTCAGTAAAGATACACACAGAGTACAAAAGACGTTTTATCGATAACAGTACTTAGAGTTGATAAAAATAAATACCAAGGTGCATGGCGAGTACCAAAACCAATACACTAACTTTTTATTCAAATATGAGATTAGCAACAAGATCGGATAGCTTGTACTTGTAGACAATACAATGTCTAAAATGAATTCCCATAAATAAATGTTGACTTTAAAAGTATAAGTTTTATTATTTCGATGATTCCAAGATTATTGTTTTTTAACATTAATCTAACAATGCTATTAAGAATAATTTCAGAACCAATCATAATCAAACAGAACGTGGAATATTCCGTGGTCAAATATTGGATTTGGAGGTGGACTTGGACGTGGACCTAGACTGGGACTTAATTTTATATCTCTTTCTTTGTAATTAATCTTTACGCTAAGTCTTTCTTAAAGATCTCCCAAAAAACAAGAAAAGAACAAACCAAGAAGTATTCATCTTGGAAGGCTTTTCATTCGAAGGAAAATGTCTTTCATTCGAATGGATCCTTCAATCTCTATTTATCCAGTTTTAAAATCACTTTCCATTCGAAGCAAACATTTTTAGTCCAAGCAAAACTTTTCATTCGAAGAAAAATATTTCCAATCGAAGCAAAACTTTCCATTCGAAGCAAATATTTTTAGTTGAAGCAAAAGTTTTTATCTGAAACATAACTTTTCATTCGAAGCAAAATATTTCCAGTCGACGCAAAACTTTCCATTTGAAGCAAACATTTTTAGTCGAAGCAAAAGTTTTCATTCGAAGCGAACACTTTCCAGTCGAAGCAAAAGTTTCCATCCGAAGCGAACACTTTTCATTCGAATGAAAAGAAGTTTCCATTCGACTCAATCCTTCAGTAGCTCTAAACTATCTTAGCCCTCTTATTTGATTCGAATAAATCTTGGATTTATTCGATCGAATTCTTCAGAGATGTTTTTGCAACTATTTCCTTCTACTAATTTTATTCATTCATTCGAATGAATCTTTGTGTCATCCATTTATCTACTTTTCAACGGTCATATTCCCTCTTAGTATAAAAAGGGACTCTTAGGGAGTTTAATACTAACTTTTCTAATCTCTGAAAAATCTCTTTTACACTTCTCAAAAAGACACTCTCATCTTATTCATACTTTCATATACTTTTCCTTGAGCACTACAAGAAATTTGCCATTTCTCGAGAAAGGGTGCATATTCGTCAAGAAATACATACAGCGACGAAAAAATTCGTCACGAAGTTCGTCAAAGATTCGCCGTCAAGAAAGGTATGTTTCAATGAACATTTGTGTTCGTCAATAAAAATCATATTTATTGACGATTTTGTTCTTCGTCAAGGAATATCTGATATTTAACGACGAACTATTTTGTCGAAATAGTTCACTCAATTTTGTCGCTGGATGTTCAAGTTCGTCAAGAATGAGTTTCTTTATCGACGAACTTGGGTTCGTCAACAAATCATTCATCGTCACAATTGTTTCCCTAGACGTCTTGACCTCGTCGATAATGGTGGCATTGGTTGACGACCTCAAGTTCGTCACAAAAAACATTGATCGTCACAATTCTTCCTTGACATACTTCCTTCGTCGATAATGGTGACATTTGTAGACAAACTTAAGATCGTCACAAAAAACAATTCTTCCTTGACATATTTCCTTCGTCGATAATGGTTACATTTGTTGACGAACTCAATTTTGTCACAAAAAACATTGATCATCACAATTCTTCCTTGACTTTTTTGCTTCATCGTTGAAAATTACCTTCAACGATGAAAAAGTTTGTCATTACTTGTTGCCCCTCTAGCAACGAATATTTTGGTCTTTGATGAGCATCAAATTCTAACGACAAATAATAGAAAGATTTAGCGACAAATAGTAGAAAAAAAAGTCTTAATCTAATACAAAAAACTAATGATATCCATTTCAAAGATTTAGTTGGTTACAAAGTGAGGACATAAGTACTTATAGCAACAAAGCTTGACATATATCTTAAGTACAAATTAGAACTATACAAATACAATCCACATGTTGATGCAAATGCAACCATCCTAGTGGTCGGTGACGCATAAAATATCGACCACTTGCTTCATATCATCTCCAGAGATGATCCGTATATCGCATCCGAGAACACCGCAACTAAAAGAGCAATGATTGCAAGCATGCATTAAAAATAAAAAGAGGAATATAAATATTCGTGTTAAGATATTGCTCAAACCTCTCCATACTCCATGCAATCCACCACCATCAATTACATCTTTTTTTTTTATACCACAAATGCACAATCCAATTACTCAATCATGTTTAGCCTCTCAAGAAGCACGTATAAGATAGCTAAAGAAATTAAAGCTGTTCAGTGCACCATACAATGGAAGTTTACAAACAAAATCTCTATCTAAAAAGCAATACTCCACCGGCAATCAATGTAATACAATCGTATCCTTAATTAGAACTAAAATGTAGGATGAACTTTATATTAGTGAAGGCTTGGACCATGACTAGGCTGGCCAAAGAGAGCGATTGTGGGGAAAAAGATTGGATATAAAGTGGAAGCTAGACATAATGAATCCAAAGGCAGAACCAAATTACCACCTCCTGAGCCAAGCTCAAGTTTAGCCACTGGGCATGTTCACATTACAAGCCACCATAATCGACTTTGGGCATCGAAATAGGATACAAGTTCAGGTCGTATATATGCACAAATCTAGACATTATAACACACAGGGAGGTTCTTGAATAAACTTATATCCAAAGCACAAGATCATTGTGAAGGATGGAAGTATTTTCTCCTCAACAAAGTAGGGAGAACATATGCAAATAGTATTTGGCAAATCGGTGCTCTCTTCACTACTGATTTATCACCTTCTAACATATTCATTTAAACCAATAGTTGTAATAGAAAATTTATAAAAGATATGGAAAAGCCTTGTCCATGGAAACAAGAAAACAAACACCTCGCATTCCCAAATATCCTTAAATTGTGCTCCCCATAAACACTTTCCCATGCATCCAAAGGTAAAAGTCTACGCGATCTAAATTTGGTTCAAATTCTAATTCTTTTTACCATTGGACGTCAGTTCCAACAACATTGTATAAGAATCAGAGTGGGAATTTATGTCTTGAAACTCGACAGAGTACGACTTGGATCAGCGAGTACTTCTTTACAACCCTAGAATCCTATACTACCTAAGCAATGACCACAAAAAAAAACCACTCTCATTGGCCAAAAGCCTAAACATTATGCATTTAGTTTTATACAAGCACAAAAGTTTACTTGATGACAGATCATGAGTAGATTAGTTTGATAGTCGGTCTTATTCTCGGTGAAATATTCACTGTGGAGCAAGATTACCCATATCTATGGTCAGGGACATAATTTTGGATGTGTAAGTCCAGCTATGCAATTAAAGTACTCAATTAATCATATTTGGAAACTTTTGGGGAGGCTTGAAAACACATGAATGATATGTTTCTGCTATTAAAACCCAAAAAAAAAACCTAAAGTGAATCGATCATATCGTAGCCAGATCCACGCAACACACGATTCGTATGGCCACCAAGGGCCAGAGTTGATATGGAATCCGCACCACAAGACCTTTACAATGTACTCTAGAAAGGCACCCCCAGCGCGCGCGCTCGCCCAAAAAAGGGCCAATTAACGCTTTTGCCTTAAGATAACGAGTTAACCAACATGGGTGGACAAGAAAGTCTCTCGCTAGTACACCTCTAACCCAAATGATAACATAAGAAAATAGTAAGATAGCAAAAGAAATAACTAAAAATGTAATTATTTTAAATCGTTAGCATCACATAGTTCTAAAGTAACATCGAGTTCTGGGGAAGCACAATCAGTATGTAACTTGCACCCAAGGTAACTTAAAAAGACCGTCTCCCTAACTGGAATTCCTTCATTTTAATGGATCTGATGTTAACAGGAATTCACTCTAAGCCACACTACCAAGCTTCTCATTCCAGGCCTACCAGCTCATTCCAACCCTTCATCCCCAACAAGCCTAACCCTGCTCATTCCTCAAAAGACAACCACTACCTATTCCAAATTTGTGTAAGCCCCTCACCACCTACAAGCCCTCAGTGCCACACTACCAAAGGCCTGCTACCTACACGAAAGTCTAGTATCAGCAACACCCTTCAAAACCAAAATAACCTACCAGAGATTAACCCCTACTGAGCACTAAAAGAAAACCAAGTACCTTATAATCTTTTGCGAGATCCTTATTGAATTAACTCAACCATAGAGAGTTAGATTGTACTACCATGAAGGGAGACTGAATTCTATTCTTGACAGCTTTGACGATAAATAAGTGGAACATGTAGCGTAGTGTCAATCGTAAGCAATTATCTCAATTTGCCGATCAAATCCCTAAGGACCAGCCTATGTCGCCTATGAAAATTATGGTAAAGGCTTTAGCCTAGACAGCATATAGATGGGGGATTGAAAAATTAAAGAAGAGGATAAATCCAAAGTAAGGTCATGGATAAATATCTAACCTAAAATTCATGGATAAATGCAGCCATGAGACACTACATAGAGAACGTCTCTACTGTACATCTCACAGCCTTAGAAAACATGAACCAAATGCGTCAACAATGTACTTCAAAACACCATCATCCGTTTTCTACTTCTACTCTGCTGCCCGTTTTCTACTTGGTTGTTGATTAGTTTTTCTATAAGTCTTAATGTATTCTTTGAAGAAAATCATGTCCTGTTTATCATATAGAAGATAACTGATATGGATAGATATTATATTAAGAAGGAATATTACCATTAAAATCCCCCTTGGGGGGATATAGCTACATTAACTCAATAGTTACTGCTTCGAATTCTAGGCAGGAAGTCCTACTGAGTCTCAATTAAGAAAGAACTCAAAATGATGCTTTACTAGGTGCAGTTTAATCCATTTTTATAATTACAGCTTTTTGACAGCTACTTGTGTGTGTGTGTGTGTGTGTGTGTGTGTGTGCACTTTGTAGCTATGTGAAGCAGGGGTATGAAGGTGCACAATGTGTCTGTGTGTGAGTTCAATGTGTGTGAACAAAGGCGTGTGTAACTTGTGCAGCTATGTGTAATCACACAATATGTGTGTGTGTGTGCGCGCGCGCGCTTTGGGGATGTGTGAAACAGGGTTGCGAAGGTGTAGCGTGTGTGTGTGTGTGTGTGTGTGTGTGTGAATAGAGTCCTGTGTAATTTGTGCAGCTGTGTGTAATCACACATTGTGTATGTGTGTGTGTGGGTGCGCGCTTTGTAGATATGTGAAGTAGGGGGTGTGAAGGTGCAGAGTGTGCTCTGTGTGTGAGTTTCGTGCGTGTGAACAAAGGCGTGTGTAATTTATACAGCTGTTTGTAATCAGACAGTATGTGTGTGTGTGTGTGCGCGCGCGCGCGCACGCGTGTGTTGGAGGGAGAGAGGGATTCAGTGCAAGGGGAAGGAGACGAGAGAGTTTATTCATGTGTGTGTGTGTGTGTGCGCGCGCGCTTTGGTGAGTGTGAATAAAAGGTCTAGATATGTAAGCAAAGGCCTTAGCTAAACTCTTTCACATTTTTTCATAATATATAACTATAGGACACTTTCATGCTAAGCTCAAGAAGCTGGGAGCTGCAGTCACTGTGTACAAGATATGGGGTGAACGAAATGCTAAAATCTTCAAGTAGCAAAGTCAATCCATGAAAAGCCTATTTCAGGTGATCAAGCAGTGGATGCAATGGAGTATTAGGAGCTAGAAAAAGGTGCCAAGACACAGCATTAATAAGAAACATTGTGCTAATTAACTAAGGACTTAATGTAGGGATATTACTAGATTGATTTTGGTTTGTAAACTGAACCTTAAGCTGGGAATGTCTAGCTTAGGGAGAAACTTGCTAGTGTACATCTAATCTTTTGGGATTAATTCAACTGACTTTAAAGAAAAAAAAAGGCTATAGGACAGCAACAGGCAGGTAGGTGTATCTACGCAAACACTATATCAGGAAGATATTAAGAGAACGATTAGGGAATCGTAAAGAACCTCTAAGTAGTCGTGGATGAGTGAAAAGAAGGTCGTTGAGCCATTTGGAGATTCATCATAGCTTTCATCCAGTCAAGTGGGGCTTGTTGTTCTTGCATGAGTGACTTGTACGTCGCTACCTCTAATTTCTGAGAGTTGAGCTCCAATTGTTGCTCATGCATAAGAGCCTTGTACTCTTGCAGCTCATCTTCCAAAGCAGCACGACGTCGGGCTTCCTCCAAAACTGATTGTTGAGACAAGGACGTGGGCGGTCTTGGCCCAAACCCGAGACCTTTAATGCGACCTGGCTTTTTGCTCTTGTCTAGAACGGTCATTGCAATCTCCGCTGGGTCCATTTGTGGATTCTCGAACAGAATTTCTTCCATTTGTTTCTGAAATTTATAGTGAAATTAATCAAATAATGTGTGGCTTCTAACATGGAAAATTATCTCACAACGCAGTTTGTATACCTGATTTGACTCGGCTTCATCCGTGATATACTTATTGTGTTTCTTAGAGAAATATGCACGCTTGTGAAACACAATCTGATCAAGTTCTTTCTGAGTGTCAGGATCTTTCTACAAATAATAAGATGATCTACATTCACATTAAGATGATTTAAACATTAAACCAAAAAGCTAAGGCTTAATTAAGTACCATCTCCGAGCGAGCAACCACAAACGACTGTGAACCAGTGACATGATGTGTCTTGAGTTATCTCTGTTATGTTTATTTTTACGACATTTGTCCTAAAATTTTAATAAACAATTAGATGGAATTTAATAGGACACTCAAAGTTTCCCACCAAGCATCATTATAAATAGGAAAATGCAGTCAAACATACTGCATAATCTTCACGTTCCCATAAGTCATAGTACATCTCCCAGTCTTTGACTTCCATCCCTCGAGGAGGGTGAAGACGTGCCTGTGTGGCATGAAAAAGAAACCAAGTAAGGCCAATGAGGCAATGGTGGCATGGAAAGATATATGCCTGCCTAGACAGGAAGGTGGTTTAGGAATTACATTGTGAGGGATGTAAAAGTGTAAACAGTTGTGTTGAATATGAAATGAAATACGACATTCCACCAAAAAAAAAAAAAATACGTGCCTGTGCAGGTGTCAAACAGATGTTCAGAGGGCCTTTGCCTTCAATTAGTGCATTCCACTTTGCCTTTAAAAAAAACTTGAAGTTCCTTAAGGAAGTTTTCAGTAGTGTTTCGGTGTATCTCTTCACATGAGGACCATCATTAATCACTTCAAATTTGTCCTGCAAGTTAATGCTCACTTTATTAATACAAGTTGCATTTACATACTACAAAATTTTGATTGAACAAGTTATGAAATGATTTTTACCCCAAGCCACTCATGGATTAAATCTATCTGACTTTGGGGAATGGACTGCCATGACTTTACCCCAGCAAGGATAAAACTCTTAACAATAATACCTATCTCATTAGCATACTTAGCTGATGCAATTCGATCAATAGGTCTTCCCTTCTCAGAATCCACAACTATCTGAATTTTTCCTGTGGCTTCGACCATCTTTGAGGTTCCTATTCCCTTAGTCTTACCGCGTACGTTCTTCGTAGGAGCAAATCCTGCAGTTACAAAACCATGTGACTTTATTACCAATAAACATGTGGGCAAGGCTATTGTCAAAGGTAGACCTTCTCAATTGCATGTGATCATACCAACACTACTAGCAGGAGATCCGACTTGTGGGCTGACAGGTGCACGTGTCACATTGCAGGGGGAAGCCATTTGAGCTAAAGTGGTTGATCTAGCATTGATGCTGGTAGGTGTGGCTTCTCCCTGTGCATCGAATGCTGAAGCCTCTCGAGGTGGAGTGACTAACTCATTTGGCATTTGTGATGCCAATCGCTTCCGTAAACGCGTTAGATTTCCTAGTCCACCGCTCTAGGGGACTCTATTTGAGGAATTCATGTCAACTACTCACCTGCTTACTTGACATATCAATGTAATGTAGAGTAAATGTAAAATTCTAGCAGTCGATATGCGTGTAGCATTGAAGGTTATGTTGCCTTAAATGTCATAATTCAGACTAGGAGCTACGGTTGGAAGAGAAATTAAAGCAACACATAACATATATAACAGTTTCACAAGAAAAAAACACATAGCATATACAACAGTTTCACATGTTCATTGATGCATTTGCAATATAAGAAGTTTATATATCTTCTGCATCACTATCATCATCCTCGCTACATAATATGTCTTCTTCATCACCAGAATACTCGACAAATGTATTATCCTATTCATCGTCTCTGATCTCTTGAGGAACCTCAACAAGTTCTGTGACTCTCTCAACAATGATCGGTTCAGCATCGTGCCTAAGCAACTCGCCCACTTCATTCTGATCAATTTGAACACTTTGTCGTACTGTTGGTGAGCCATTTTCTTGATAAAATTCTTCACTTTTAATATCCATGTCAATAGGCTCAGTTTCCGGTATATCCCACAAGTGTCTGTGTTTAAACCTTTGCACCAATTACCAATTTGCCCCTAACTTTGTGTCATTAACATAATAGACCTGGTTTGCCTGACCCGCTAACATATATGGCTGACTTTGGTACCAATGACCAGTAATTTTAATGCTTGTGAAACCCTCAGTGATGTGTATTCCTGTTTTAGGGTTAGTGTTGAACCATTCACACTCAAATAAAACAACTCTTTTGTCTCTAATGTATTTTAGCTCAATAACATCAGTCAAGACACCATAGTAGTCAATCGCCACTCCCTCGTGCTTGCCTTCAACAACCAGGCCACTATTTTGAGTCTTACGATGACTATTACGATCTTTTGTGTGAAACCTAACATTATTTACAATACAAGCAGGATATCGCTTCCACCGTACGTCAGGCCCGCATGCAAGTGCATATATAACATCGGTAGCTTCAGGTAGTTTCTCATTGAACGACTTCATTTTATAAGAAATTGACATGAAACACTATAAGTAAATAAACTAGAGATCCTCAAAAAAGATAAAAAGGCAACCCATTCAGTAACTTACACGGTTCTTAAACCAGTTTGGAAACTCCTTTTGATGTCTCCTAGTTACATTAAGAGAACATTGGTTCTCTAACTCTACCTTATGCTCACTAAGCATTAAACATACAAGTATGAGACTCCAAAACAATAAAAAAAATAGAATACTTACTGAAATGAATTGGTAAAAGAACACCCAAAGTTGTGGACTTACGCTTTAAAGTCATCAACTTCCTCACGGTTATTAAGGATATGCCACTGCATTTTTTCTAGCTCTTCGGATGGTATGAATTCAAGCTTTGAAGTGCCAAATGGACGAACCATCTGTGTGAAAGGAAATGTTTCATCCTCTTGATCCACTTTCCCACCATCATAATTGCGTTCTTCTTGATTGAACCTAGTCTCGACATCATTAAGATACATCGAACAAAATGTTAAGCATTCGGTAATAGACACGACCTCCGCAATTGAGCCTTCAGGACGGGCTTTATTGCTTACATGCTGCTTCAAAGAGCCCATGTGCCTCTCAATTAGATACATCCAACGACAAGAAACCGGCCCCCCAAGTAAGGCCTCATGTGGCAAGTGAACTACTAGGTGGACCATGACATCAAAAAATGCAGGTGGAAATATCTTTTCCAACTTACAGAGGATAAAGACGATGTCTTTCTATAGCCTTTCTACATCTTCCACTTCCAATGTCTTAGAGCATAAAGACTTGAAAAACTCTCCCAATTCAACCAATGGACCATGGACATCCTTGGGCAAGTATCCACGCATACCAACTAGTATCAACCGTTGTAGCATAACATGGCAATCATGACTTCTCATGCCGGATACCTTGCCATCACCAACATTTGCACATTGTGATATGTTAAATGCGTATCCATCTGGAAATTTCACTGCCTTTAAGAACTCACAGTACCCTTGTTTTTCTTTCTTTGTCAAGGTGTAACGCGCAGGCAGCATTGTATACGTATCGTTACTATTTGCATGTAGATGTAATTCCTTCCTTATATTCATGTCCTTTAAATCCTCTCTTGCCTTCACAGTATCCTTTTTTTCTTCCTCGATATCAAGTAAAGTCCCCAATACATTATCACAAACGTTTTTCTCGATATGCATAACATCGAGATTATGTCTTAACCTTAAAGTTGACCAATATGGCAAATCAAAAAATATAGTCCTCTTATTCCAATTTAGTTCATCAGTTGTACGCTTTTTCTTCTTATTGCTTGGATGCTTCCCTGGTATGTGATCTGGAACATGTACCAACTGTTCTAATACATCATCGCCTGAATACTCCCTAATCTTCTTTCTTTTCTCAAGCTTACCATTGAATTCCTTGCTCCTCTGCCATGGATGATTCTCATCTAAGAGTCAACAATGTCATGCGTAACCTATCTTACTCCTCAATTTCTGTGAACTTGTATCCTCATTGCATGTGGGACAAGCTAAGTACCCTTTCATACTCCACGATGAAAAATATGAATATGCCGGAAAGTCACTTATAGTCCAAATCACAACTGCATGCATCTGGAAATTCTCTTTAGTAGAAGCATCATATGTTTGGAGCCTGTATTCCCAAAGCTCTTTTAACTCATCTATAAGTGGCTGCATGTATACATCAAAGTCTTTCCCTGGCGCCTTAGGACTAAGATTAAGTAACGACATCATCGTGTATTGCTCTTTCATAAGCATCCATGGGGGCAAATTGTATGGTATCATAATTACTGGCCACATGCTATAAGATGTACTCATGTTACCAAATGGATTAAAACCATCAGTTGCTAGCCCAAGCCTAATTTTTTGAGCCTCTTATACAAACAACTCATGCTCTTTGTCAAATTACTTCCATGTTATGCCATCAGCTGGGTGCTTTAAAACTTTTCCATCATCTAGCCGTTTATCTTTGTGCCAGATCATGTTAGTAGATGTTTCCTTATACATGTAGAATCTTTGGAGCCTAGGTTTAATTGGAAAATGGTGAAGAATTTTGTGGGGAACTTTCTTGCCCTTACCATTGTCAACTTGCCATCTAAATTCGCTACATTTTGGACACTTATCTTTGTCAGCATTATCCTTCCAAAAAAGAACACAATCATATCTGCACGGGTGAATCCTTGTATATGACAGCCCTAATCCCTGCAACGTGTTTTTAACCTCATAATAGAACTTAGGAAACTTTTTGCAATTAGGAAAAGCCACATTCAATAACTCTAGCATCATGGTAACTGATTTCTGGCTCCATTTGTGTAAGACCTTTAAGTGAAGCATGTGAATGATAAAGGATAATATTGTGAAAGAGGTGCATCTAGGATATAACTCACACTATGCTTCCCTTAAGAGTTTATAGAACTTTTCCTGCTTCATCTTCATTTAAGTTGCATGTATTACTTTCATTTTCATCCCTTGGTTCAGTTCCTTCTTGAGGTTCTGTTTCAATAAAGTTTCCCCTGCATACATTGTTAATCAATTCACCTATCCTATCACCTTCTTGTTGACCATTGTCTCTGATGTCTTCATTATCGCCATTCTCATTCTCAGTATCATTATTATCAGAGGTCCTATTTGATTTATTATCATACCTTTCCCGTGATATACCCAATGTGTGTAACTCTGCTGAATCCCATTATCAAAAAGATGTTCTCTAACCATTGATTGATATAATCTATTAACGTTCAAGCATTTGCGACAAGGACACGCTAGCATAGCATTACTACCCATATTAGACACAGCAAACTGCATAACTAGTTTACTCCAAGCTTGTACTCATCACCAATATCTAATATTCACTGACATCCAAGTCCTATCCATCTTCAACACCCTATCACAATTTCACTAGAAAATAAGAGAAAAGCGAAGTACAGGGAAGAACTAAGACATTTCAAAAAGAAAATTAGTTTCTAGAAGGATAAGTTACATAAAATGACCATTATCTTTCTAGCATTTTCATGTCATGCACAATCAATAAGATCAGACACATATCAAAATGCACAAGGTCTCTCATAAATACAAAGACAATCTCACCATCCCTAATAAGGAAGTCTAGTAAGGAATATAGAAAAAGGATGAAAGAAAGCATATCGTTTATAGTTTTGCTTCAGAGAAGTGGAATTCTGGGGAGAGTCAGAAGCCCTATGCTTTTGATAATATTTATAAACCTGAACAAAACTAAAAATCACATATTATGCCTAGATATTAAGACAATATCATCAATGCAACATGAACCCTAATTGGTGATAGTGTAGAAGCTTCTTAGATCAAGTTTTTTCTGTTTTTACTTTTCAAACATTGCAACAGTTTAGATATGACTAGATGATGGATGGAAACTATCCCTTGAAACTATGGTAGGTGGTCTATAAAGCAGAAGCACTTGCTGAGATAATTGACAATAATCAATGGCATTTGCCACAGGCCAGATCATAAGCAATCAGGCTATGGCACGAAGAAATAACACTTATGCTCAACCTCAGGGTGACAGGGAAGATAAAATCCTCAGAACTCTTACCAAAAATGGTCAATTTCCAGTGAATTCAGCCTAGCATGCTCTGAGAACAAGAAAGCATAAAGTGTCATCGTGGAAATTGGTGTGGTTCACTGGATGCATACCTAAGTGTGTTTTATCTTATGGATGTTATGTAAGGACGGGTTTAGAATAAAAAATAAAGAAGGAAAAGTGGAATTACATTACAGATGATACTTGCTCATCGTGTAACCAACATATGGAGGACATCAATCATATTTTTTGGAGCTGTGAATTTCCACAGAAAATTTGGTAGGAAGTGTTTGATAAACTGAGGGTGTCCATTCAATGGCAGTCAGGGAGGCATGTTGCACACTTTAGAGGCAAAAGCTTTCAGGCAAAGCTTAGGAAGTTGGGATTTGCAGTAACAGTGTATATGATATGGGGGGAAAGAAATGCCAGAATATTCAAGCAGCAATTTCAGTCCATAGAACAAATCATGCAGGTGATAAAAGCAGTGGATACAATGGAGGGTGAGAAGCTGGAAGGAAGTGCAAAGTCAAAGCATCAACAGAGGACTGTGTGAAAATTTTGAAATTGATAAGGGAATTTTAATTGATTGATTATTTTTGTAAATGAATGCTAAGCTGTAATGTCAAGCTCAGAGAGGAACTCTGCTATACATTTGTACTTATAATTCTTTGGGATTAATACAATGACTTTTACCAACAACAACAAAAAAACAGATAGCGGTGGTGATTAAATTTATCTAGTTTGAATTCCTTCTGTGAAAGTCATGGAATTATACATGAACGAACCGTTTCATGGCATATGTGACGAACCGTTTCATGGCATATGTGTTATTGGGGTGAAGGACTATATATACACAACATGCCATATTAGTAATAGAATTTTGCATAAAAAATATGGACAAAACACCTTATGAACTATGGAAGAACAGTAGCCTAACATTAGTTATTTTATGGTGTGGGGGTGTGTTGCTTATGTACTGAACAAGTCATAAAAAAACCAAAGTTGGGTTCCAAGGGTATTAAGTCATCTTTCTTGGTTATGGTATAAACAGTAAAGCTTGTAGATTTCTAAACCTTGATTCTCTTACTCTTTTTAAAGCTTCATATGCATGTTTTCTTAGAGCACCTTACCGCCAAAGATGCTAGGTCCTCAGAATCAGGAAAGAGTTTGATTCATGCTGAAAATGTAACTGAGAATGCCACATATGTTAAAGATCCTGCACTAGTAGGTACTTCTGAGCATGTACAAAATGAATTCAGAAGAAGTAAAAGACAGAGTACTGATAAGACAAAACATATTGCCATGAAGTACCACTACATTCAGAGAATGGTGAAAAAATGTAAACTCACTGTTGAATATCTTCCAACTAAGTTAAACTGCTAGCACGTGGAAAAATATTCAACACCTCGAAACATATGGGATTATTACCGATAATTTGAGGTCAATGTGGTTTCATTTCCAGTGCAATAAAATCTGGAACTAGTGGGGGTTATCTACCTAGTTATTAACAAAATTCTATCTCTAATTTGCACTGTTGCTTTTTGCAACAAAGTAAGGCTGAACTATTTGTTATTAATGAACTCTTAGCAATTAGTGAAGCAAGAAGGAGATGTTGCAAAAGCTTCTAATGGCTTCTCCTTTGAAAATGTGGAAGTCAAGGTCGCTTCCCATGAACAAGTTCTAAAGCACTTGCTAATCTGGGATAAGCACATGACCTATAATGTGCTGCCTTAAAAGAGCCAAATGAATTTGTGTACAGTGTGAGCAATATTCATCGAGTGTCATAACCTCAAGGTTTTATCTCCTCTGCCTTCGTTTTGGACTTTGCGCAAACCATAGGTTCAAGGATATCCATCTATGCAATATGTTGTACAGATTGCCATGTTCTTTAGGTTTTCATATTTATTATTTAGAAAATATTGGGGGAATGCTATTAATAATCAAATTAATTTATTTTTCTCACTTAAATTGTTCGTATTAGGCTGAGTAGTTGTGTTGTAGTCCCAGTCGTTACAAATTGGTATTGGTGTCTCTTGGAAACTCTTTTCATGAGACACATTTCTTCATAGGCAGCCATTTGGGTTCTACATAAATTCTAACTTCTAACCTGCTACTAATACATCGATACTTCATCATATTCTTTCTATTTATTTATTTTTTTTATCAAAAAACATCAGAGTTCCAATTTGGTTGGCAAACATCAGAGTTCCAATTTGGTTATTCTTTCTCTTAGTACGCAGACTTAAGAGAGAGAATTAGAGTCAGACATTTTATCCTATAGTCAATTTTTCCAGTGGCTGCCTACTGTTTCTGGGTTACGATGCAAGCAGGAAAACACTGTCTTTAAGATAGTATTATGAATACACCTTGCCCATTATCGTTCTCCATTTTTTTAAATTTTGTCATGTCAATTGCACACCAGGGTTGTAACATCCCGAAATTTCCGGAACGTTAACACTCGATCCATCAATCACTAAATCATAAAATCCTCAAACTCAAACAAAATAAACACTACCAATCTGTCAGAGCAACTATCCATCAATCAAACTATACTCTCAATCAATTGTCATAATTGAAATACCGAGTCTAAGTCTAAGAAAATTCAAAACAATAATATTTATCCACGCAGGGGTTCTAATGATCAATCCCAAAATCTAATTCCTTTGCTTTCGCTCGCTCGGCTCTAATCCAAATTCAGATAACCTACTGCTGGCTATCACCTGCGGAAAAGAAGTCAAAGGGGAGTGAGCTTTTGAGAGCCCAGTAAGGTCGCACAAAGATTTAAAAAATAAGAAAACGATACGGACGATTTGACATTTAAACCAATACAAAATTTTGAAGGCGGAGAAACAGAGCGTTTCAAACAATCTTTTTATATACAATCAAACGATAAATTTGAAAAGGTTTTTCAAAGAAAACCACAGCATTTCAATATAAACAAAGGGATGAGTATCAACTCAGTTCCCTTAAATCGATAACCATTTTCAAAACACTTATAATGCAATAAACATAAATAGGAAACGTTGAACATGAGCAGTACAGAAGCAAAGCCACCCCGGCAGTGCTCGATACACTTACATATGCATATGTACGCTGACTAGTCCATCTAGGTACTAGTTAAACCCATCCAACAGACCATCCTTGTAACACCAACAATACAGACCATCCTTATGGCTCCCAAGTTACTAACTCATGTCAACATTGAGAAGTAATAAATAGAATTAAAAATATTTTACGATGAGCAATCAATAAACATATCAAATGAACAATAGATTCCAAGATGAGATGAAACAGAATTCCAAACGATCGCTATAAGGCTCAATTTAGGGTTTCATGGGCAATTTCAAAACATTTTTTACAACAAACATAAATTCGAATCAATGTAGTTCATAAAGCTTTCATAATAAAACATTTAAAAACAGAATAACGAATTGAGGTTCGGATAGAAATCCCTTACCTCGATTCACACTACGCAATGCTACGCAACCTCGATTATAATTCTTTGAATAAACCTAGATTGGCAAATCCATATGTTAGAACATAATCTATACTAAAATACTATAAACCTAATATAAACTACCCAAACGGCGCTCGCCTCTAACCCCGAAATCACACAACTCAAAGCGCGCCTCGCACACGGCCAACCTAACCGAGAACCCGGTACGCTCTTTAATGCGTAACCGTATTCTAAATTTATTATAAATTAAAATAAAACACTTGTATAGCTTAAAAATTATAATAAGTCAAAATATGAATTTTCTGAATTTTTGAATATTTTTGAATTAAAATAATTTCTTTAAATACAATAAAAACCCAATAATTGCCATAATTACTTCCAGCTGGAAAATAAGTCCTATAATTTTTATAAGAACTTTAAAATATATATAAAAATTATAGAAATTGAAATCAGAATTTAAAAGACATAAAAACTATTTCTTTATTTTTCGTTTTGCTTAATTCAATGCGATACTGAAAATGATAACAAATTGATTCCAAAAATCATCAAATTTATACTGAGTCTTTATTATACTATAAAAACATTACTATAATTTTTCCATGAACATTTTCAGGGTTTAAAGGCTTCAAAAGAATTTTCCAAATCTGAAATTACAGAAAATACTAAAAATTCATACGATCTCAGAAAATTATAAACTTTTGCCAAGAATTCTAATATGGACTATCGTACTATACTGTAAAGTTTCGCGTGCTACTAATAACCATACGTTAGTTTATGCACGTGTCGAACTTAACGCTAATCCAATTTTCCGCTCCAAACTTCTCTTCATCTTGTCCTTCCTTTTGATCTCTACCTGCTGGCCAAAACCTCACTCTCTCACACACAGGTGTACCCACGACAGGCTCCTTCCTATTCCTTCTTCTTGTTCCACCACCACCATACCCATTAACACACACACACTCACAGGTACACACACACGCACACCCTTTTCTCCATGAACCCATTTCCCTGTAATGCACCACTTGCTTGTCTCTTCTCTGTAATGTACCCGTACCACACCAGTCACCCATATCCATTACAAACACACTACAACACTCAAACACATCCAATGCCTATCATTTGCACACATAAATACTTACATATCAAAAACACGTACATATACCACCCATTTTATGGCTGCTTATGCAGCCCCATGCTCCCTCATTACATAAAAACACACATGAAATCACACACTCAGCACACCCCAGTCCCCATGCATATCCATCTCTCAAACACCACAAACACTAATTTTTCGCCCACATCCGCAAGTCACAGCATAGCCACTGCCTCATGGCAGTGGCTTCTTCTTGCTAATCACACACACATGCACTCCGCTATGCACCCTAACGCACACACAGCTGCACCCTCACTCTTTCTCTCTGCACCGCAGCTTCTAAACGCAAATTCACAGCCATTTTCTCTCTCTAAAAACAGCCCCTTCGCGGTTGATCTTTGGTGGCACCGAAACATCGGTTGACAGTAGCCATGATCCCTCTCCCTCTCTCTCTAAACAGCCATAAACCCATCACAGTTTGCTCTCCCCCTCGCTCTCCTACTGTAGTCATTCCAATGCTACCCACAGTTCATTCCCCTCACAGCTCCTACACATCAACCCGCATCCATGGCTGCTTTACACTCGCGGAACGTTACACTATCTCTTCTATTACATGTGATAAACATACCTATTCCCATAAACAGAGCCTTAAACCGCATACCCCATCCCAAATATAATGTGATTCGGATGAAATGTAGAGATCTTACCTGAGGTTTCGCCGGAAACATATCTCTTCGATCCTCCCTCCTTTCTCTCTCTCGGTAACTCTCTCTCTCTCTCTGCAGATCCCAAAACAAACCCATAAAATTGAAAAATCTGAGAACAATTTGCTAGAAATCTTACCAGAAAATCATTGTTATCGTCGGAAACTTCGCCGGAACCCTTCTCCCATCTCCTTCCTTTGCTCTCTCTGCCGCGATAGGTCACCATCAAAGCCTAGGACGGCTGATCAATACTCTATAATGTATATATAATAACCCTAGTTGGAATATAACCAAAAGCCCACCTTAATTTCCGTTAACCGCTCAAATTTTCACCTGGAAACTTTTATTAAGGCGAAGAGGTCCAAAAATAATTATCTACAAACAGTTAATGCACTAGAAAAATTATTAACGGGTGTTTGGCACTATCTCGTGTCTCAAATCGTCGCTAGTAATAAGCGCATCGATACCAAAAATAAATTTGCCGCTAAAAGTATACGTCAATGCTAAGTATTTAAAAAAAAATAACATCGCTAAAAACTGCTAATTAAAATATCGATGCTAAAAAATATATTTCTCCGCTAAATTTTATTTTATTAATCCGTTAAAAATATCGGGCTGTTACAAGGGTACCTGAATACCAACTGTACATGTAAACGGTAAGTGAGCATACTAAAGGCATACAACATTACAACACATTTAAAGGCCTTTGAATCAAGGAAACCAAGATGTTACCAATTGCGACCTTAATTTCTATCGGGAAATAGACTAGAAAGTAACTCCCGATTGTGAGAGTTACAATCCCAGCCAGCCAATGCTTTCTAGAAGTCTAATAATTAATCGAGTACAACTCTTAGTTTATTGAGTTCAATATGGTAAAGTGAATGTTTACATAAAGAAAGGCATGCATAATCCAGCACGTATGTATAAAAAAGACAGCAAAATCTACCTGCTAAACTTGAAATTGAAATCATGCTGCCATTTGTGTTCTTATGCGACACCATGTAAGGATGTGTATTTCAGGGATAGTAAGATTTAGACCAAGGTAAAAGGAGAAAACTCCTATAACTTTCAAACTACATGAAAAAAAATTATAGTCGATTAGCAAAACATACACACAAAGTTTCAAAGAAAGAATCACCTTTGGTGCTTCAGAGATTCTTTAGTTTTATGATTTTCCCTAAAACATCAAACTGAAAAGATTTAGGGCTTTGTTGGGTCAAAGTGATACTCGTGGGAATCCCGTGATGGCACTTACCAAGAACGTAAGTTTAATCTCCCTTTTGTTGCCCCAAACTACGTCGATTTTGGTATAGAAATGTATGTCCTTACCGAGTGAGAGATACACAGAACCGAAAAGAAAGTGAGAAAGTGAGAGATACAGAGAAACATAGACAGAGATGTGGGGAGAGAGGGGGAGAGAGAGAGAGAAAGAGAGAGAGAGAGAGAGAAAGAAACGAGATACAGAGAAACGAGAAGACATAGATATGTTTGCCCTTAGGGAGTGAGAGATACAGAGAAGAGAGTGAGAGATACAGAAAAATGGAGACAGAGATATGGAAAGATGGAAAGAGAGAGAGAGGAGGTGCGAAATTAAAGATGTTCTAATATCTATTTTTGCTTTTCTTGACGAAGTAAATTCGTCATTAATTGTGAAAATTTACTTCCAACCCCCGCCAAAATGGATTTTCACTCCTGCGCCACTATGCGTCGAACATCTTTCGACGAAAAATTTAATTCGTCTATAAAAAAATAGTTTTAATGACGAATAAATGAATTTGTCAAGAAATATTATACTATTCTCGACGAACTTCGTATTCGTCGATATTTAGCTATCTTTGTTGACGAATGTATTTGTCGCTAAATGGCAAATTTCTTGTAGTGCGCGAGTTCGTCTTTGAGATATTGAATAGCAAGCTTCTTGGTTCAGTTCTTGAAAGATTTCAGATCTTCCCACCTAAGAATGCTTAACTTTGTTGTATTCATTGTAATATCTACTCATAAAGGAGTGTGTATTGTATTTCAATTGTAATCTTCTTTTCACTTGTAATTGTTGGAAACCTTGAAAGGTTTCAGGTCTGTACTGTGGTTTGAGCTAACACCCGAAGCTAGCTGTTTAGTGAAAGGCTCGAGTAGGTCTCCCTTGTGTGGAGTGCTCGGGGACTGGACGTCGCAGGTGGGGCCGAACCAGTATAAAAATTCTTGTGTTGATCTGTATTTGCAGATTTTGTTATCAATTTGTAAGTTAAGTTTTAAATTTCTGCTTAAAGTTGTAAACACCTATTCACCACCCCCTCCCCCCCCCCCCCCACTACAAGAAATAAGACTTTTACCAACGGTCTTTTCCGTCGCTAAAAGTGTCTTTTCTGTCGGAAAAGACTTTTAGCGACGGACTGTCCGTCGCTAAAAGTCCGTTGCAGAAAAGGCCGTTGCTAAAAGATTAGCGACGGAATTTTATGATCCGTCGGGAAAAATTATACTTTTACTGACGGATTTTATTACTTTTAGCGACTGAAAATTCCGTCGCTAAAGATATTTTGATATTTTTCATAAATTTTGTATTTTCGTAAATAAAAAAAAATAGAGACGGAATATGTCGCTAAAAGTCCGTCGCAAAGGCTACTAGCAAAGGATTTTCGTCGCTAAAATTCCATCACTTATATGTTAGGAAGATTTTTAGCGACCGATTACCCGTCGCTAAAAATCTTCTTCAATCTGTTTGCATGACTCTTAGCAGCGATTCTGTCGCTAAAGTTCATCGATAAAAGTAAAAGAAATGTTTTTTCTTTTTAATTTTTTGTTATTTTTAAAATCTAATAAAGTTAGGCACATCAAGCAAACTTTGGTCAAATGTAAAAACAAGAAAGTAGAAACAAGAAAGCTAACAAGATTTATCGATCAATGACTCAAAGAGTTCCACATTTCAAATGATTACAACAATAAGAAACCAAAAACAAGAAAGCTAACAAGATTTATCGATCAATGACTCAAAGTGTTCCACATTTCAAATGATTACAACATTAAGAAAGCAGAAATAAGAAAGCTAACAAGATTTATCGATAAATGACTCAAAGTGTTCCACATTTCAAATGATTACAACAATACTAATTATGAATAGAAACATGCGATACATAAATTATTGCCAAAAGAACACATGAATAATAAGAATACTACTATGGTTGACATCAAATAATTGGCAAATGGGCCATATCAAACTGAGTTAATATAAGTAAGAAACCTATATTACTGCCAAAGTAATGCTTCATAGGTGAGACACTAGAAGATTTTGGCTCCAAAATTCATTCCATGTAATACTTGGACACTGTCAAGCCGTTCTTCCAGGATAATTCTCTGAGATGGTGTAACAAAACGAATGCAACTTCTTGGGCACTGACCAACTGCAAGTTGAACTAGGTAATCTTTTCCTGTTCTGATCAAAATGCTTAGTGAGTTACTCGTATTTAAACCTCAAAAGTAGGGTGTAAACATTGCAAAAGAAAGATCAAAAAGTGTAGAGGAACCTTGAGAAGTTGCATGTGCACTTCCCATCAAAGAAGAAAATGCCAAGGCGTGTGGTGCTCGATTTACGCATGAATATGGACACATAGTACAGAGTAGTTACTAAAAGTTATCTACATTATTACAAAACTTTTCATAATTAAAGATGTTCAAAGTACATACTCAAATAATAATAGAGTTTTAGACAAAGAAACCAAGACTTCCAGGCATAAAAAACAGTGTTAGAATTCCAGACACCAATACGAATGCCAGCGATAACGTGGTAAACTATGCTCTCAAAATCTGATCACCATCATCCTGGCTCAGCATGTAACATCCCAAAATTTTATGCTAATTTTACGGTAAAAAAAAAAAAAAAAACAAAAGAAAAAAGAGAAATGCTATAGGTTAGAGGAGCTGAGCGTTATAGTTTGTGACACTTAGCGACAAAATTATTTTAGAAATAATAATTAATAATTTAATGTTAACAGTCATAACTAATATTGATTGAAGTGTTTAGTGATGATTAGCGTGACCGAATTTTTAACGACAACCTTTAGCGACATTTTTTTTTATATATATTTACTTAACGCCAACGTGTATTTTTAGCGGCGAACTATCTGCATTAGCATTCGGTATACTTTCAGCGATAATTAAATTTTTAGTAGCGGTGTACTTATTAGCGACGATTTTCCAGACCGGATGTGTAACAATCTATTTATAATTTTCCTAACAAATCATGTATCATAAATATTATATTTATGGGACCATTTTCGCAATAATAAGTTGGGTTAGAAGTTTTAGCGACAAATGGATGTGTAGAGTTTTCTTTACAGGTTTCCAACTAGGGATTCTTTTAGCATATATATACACATATGGCACGTTTGGGCAGCCGTTCAAGGGCTCCCAATTCAGCCGTCACAACCACTGTCGAGACTGAGGGAGAGCTAGAGAGATACACACAGAGAGGAAGGACATGACAAGATTCCGGCGATCATCCTTGATTTTTTTTCGGTTAACTTCGAGGATTTGTTCGAAAGCGTTTTAGCTTCAGCGCTTGGATCGAGGTAAGGGAATTTCATCCGAACCTAACTCCTCTATTTGATTCATATATTATTCTGATTTGCTATCGTTATTTCTTTGGACTCAATTATAATTGTGATGAAATTGTATCGTTTGTCATTAATAACCTTTGTTTGAGTCTGACACGTTTATTGAAAATCTCATTCGATGCTCAGTACTTATTTCTCTTTGAGTGTCGATTTGTTCATTGTAATATCGCTTATTGCATTCTGCATATTGGCATGAGGTAGTGTATTGAGGAGTTATAAGGATGGTCTGTATCGGGGGTGATATAAGGATGGTCTGTTATTGTCGGAAAATGCTAGTACCTTGAGGGTCTAGCTAGTGTTCATATGCATATGTAACCATATTGTTATTAAGCACTGCCTGTGTGGCTTTGCTAAGTGTTACCCTGCACTGCCTGTGTGGCTTTGCAATATACTCATGTCCAATATCATCTGTATTGCTTCAGTGAAATCGAAAGTGTATTTATTGAATCTTGAATTGAGAAATTTGAGAATATTGTTTCTATACTGTCATTGATATAACCTTCTGACCAAATCGTTGTAATCCCTACTAAATGTTGAGCGACCTTACTGAGCTCTCGAAAGCTCACTCCCTTTTTCTGTTCCTTTCTGCAGGAAATAACTGTCAGTAAGATTTCAGGACGGACGAGCTTGAACTTTAAAGTAGTTTATGTTTTTTCATTATTATTTTTGAACCTTGTTAGAGAACCGTTATGTAATTTAATAATTTAAGTACTTTACTATTGTTTTGGGTCGGTTTGTTAAGACAGTTGATGGATTGTAGTGCTCTGACATGGATGTTGTTGGGTTATCATCATTGGAAATGAATAAATTGAACAGTTGAGATTCGATGGATTGATCGGTTAACGATCCGAGAATTTCGAGTTGTTACAGTTGGTATCAGAGCTTAGGTATGAGATTCTGTAGACTCGAAAGCCTAAGATAATCTGTGATTGAGATTGGACTTTGAAAACTTGTATTAGGTTTTGAAGACTTATTTGAGGTTTTAGCATTGGATTGAAATTTGCCCTGAGTACGCAGTAGTAAACAGGTTACTTACCTAAGCATTCTCGAATTTTATGTATTAGCCAAAGAAGATGTTTGAAGGACAAGATTGTAATCATTTGGGTTTCTTTGAGTAGCTCTATCGAATAGAAGCTATGAACGGTAAAGGTTCTGATTGCGAATGGATGTGTGATACATGTGTATGTCTGATTAGATTGTTGGGTCCTTTAAGGTGATACTTTCAGTGTGATGGATTCGGGAATAGTTTAAACTGATTTGGTTTGATATCAGAGTGCCTAGAGAAAGCGTAATGGTTTGTAGTTTAGTAATTTGGGTGTGACATCTAAGTGCTTTTAGAATTTTCCATCCATATTGGCCAAGTCTTAGTGATATGCTTTGAAGGTTATTCGACGTTATCAACTCTGGTGACAAAAAAAAAATAGATGGGTCAAGTGATAACATGGTTTTGATTAGTGAATTTCACAGACATAGCATTATTATTATTTTGGTAGTCAATGGAATACGGATATGAAAACTGAGTTTGACTCTGTGTTGAGTAATCATGTGATTGAAGGATTAAGACGTTTATGGCCATAGAGCGCGTGACTAAAAAATTTGATGTTGGCAATAGGATGAGAAATGCATTAGGTTGAAAGCGTGCCAATAACGTAGCCACCTTAGTTACTGGTTAACCCTTATCAAAATGTCATTAAGAGAAAATTGAGATAACTCCTTGGATTGAACATCTAGAATTATTTTGCGTAAATGTTGACATATGTATTACATTAATGGAATAAAGGCACATTAGCAATTATTGTTCAAGTTAGGTGTGTTATGCTGATTCTTAATGTGATATGAGTTATGGGCTATTCTGACTTTGAAAATCAGGTTGTGCCCAAATATATGGATTTAAGATAAGTTATTGGCTATATTTTAAGTTGATGTGCACAATACAATCCAGTTTATTCTATAAGGTGTTTCTAGCTTTTAATGGATATGACAAGGTTACTGGTTAACCCTTATCAAAATGTCATTAAGAGAAAATTGAGATAACTCCTTGGATTGAACATCTAGAATTATTTTGCGTAAATGTTGACATATGTATTACATTAATGGAATAAAGGCACATTAGCAATTATTGTTCAAGTTAGGTGTGTTATGCTGATTCTTAATGTGATATGAGTTATGGGCTATTCTGACTTTGAAAATCAGGTTGTGCCCAAATATATGGATTTAAGATAAGTTATTGGCTATATTTTAAGTTGATGTGCACAATACAATCCAGTTTATTCTATAAGGTGTTTCTAGCTTTTAATGGATATGACAAGGTTGGGTCCAGTAGTACTTAGAGTTTAAGTAATGATCTACCTAGCTGGTTTGCGGAAGCCTAAGCGTTATATCCTGTAGTTGGTGAAGTGTTTGAAGTTGCCACGATAGTGAATGGTGTTATTGACTTGTATTTTGGAGATTATATATAACATAATGGAGATTTCTTTTCATTGGGTGAAGCTGGACTAGGATGGTGAGGAGAGATATGCTTCTACTTGCCAAAACTTAACCAAAGCTGTAGAGAAACATTCATTATAATAGTTAGATAAAGATATATAGCGTGGAGACATCATAACTTTTGGGGAGTTACGTAGTCTTAAGTTCTGCAAGTGTTGGAGAGTAAGTGATGACCCAGTAAGTTCGAGCTTAGCACTACATTTTTATAGGAAATTATGACGATGAATATTCATGGGTCATCAATTTTGGTGTGGATTTTAGGCGGTGCACCGATGTTGTGGTGGTTGCTAATAGAGTTCTGTAGCATAAGCGTAATGCTTGGACATCGTCCAAATTCTCAAATTTGAGGAAAATTTCTTTTAACAGAGAAGAATGTGATATCCCGGTCTTAAATTAGGATTGCGTTTCATTATGATAAAATTTATATAGACTGTTAGCAACCGTTGTTGGTTTGGTGAGACTTCACTGTATAACGATAATCTAAAGGTATAAATAGTGACAAAATAAAATGTTCACACATTCTAGACTTGCAGAGCTTGTTAGAATATTTGCATATGAGGTGATTTTTTTAGTTGGTGGATTAACGTAAGTTACAGTGAGATGGTATGACGGGAGATGAGATCAAGTATAATTTAGAGCAGCAATCTAGCGAGCACCCAAATTTCGAGGACGAAATTTTTATAAGTGGGGGAGAATGTAACATCCCAAAATTTTATGCTAATTTTAAAAAAAAAAAAAAAAGAGAAATGCTATAGGTTAGAGGAGCTGAGCGTTATAGTTTGTGACACTTAGCGACAAAATTATTTTAGAAATAATAATTAATAATTTAATGTTAACAGTCATAAGTAATATTGATTGAAGTGTTTAGTGATGATTAGCGTGACCGAATTTTTAACGACAACCTTTAGTGACATTTTTTTTTATATATATTTACTTAACGCCAACGTGTATTTTTAGCGGCGAACTATCTGCATTAGCATTCGGTATACTTTCAGCGACAATTAAATTTTTAGTAGCGGTGTACTTATTAGCGACGATTTTCCAGACCGGATGTGTAACAATCTATTTATAATTTTCCTAACAAATCATGTATCATAAATATTATATTTATGGGACCATTTTCGCAATAATAAGTTGGGTTAGAAGTTTTAGCGACAAATGGATGTGTAGAGTTTTCTTTACAGGTTTCCAACTAGGGATTCTTTTAGCATATATATACACATATGGCACGTTTGGGCAGCCGTTCAAGGGCTCCCAATTCAGCCGTCACAACCACTGTCGAGACTGAGGGAGAGCTAGAGAGATACACACAGAGAGGAAGGACATGACAAGATTCCGGCGATCATCCTTGATTTTTTTTCGGTTAACTTCGAGGATTTGTTCGAAAGCGTTTTAGCTTCAGCGCTTGGATCGAGGTAAGGGAATTTCATCCGAACCTAACTCCTCTATTTGATTCATATATTATTCTGATTTGCTATCGTTATTTCTTTGGACTCAATTATAATTGTGATGAAATTGTATCGTTTGTCATTAATAACCTTTGTTTGAGTCTGACACGTTTATTGAAAATCTCATTCGATGCTCAGTACTTATTTCTCTTTGAGTGTCGATTTGTTCATTGTAATATCGCTTATTGCATTCTGCATATTGGCATGAGGTAGTGTATTGAGGAGTTATAAGGATGGTCTGTATCGGGGGTGATATAAGGATGGTCTGTTATTGTCGGGAAATGCTAGTACCTTGAGGGTCTAGCTAGTGTTCATATGCATATGTAACCATATTGTTATTAAGCACTGCCTGTGTGGCTTTGCTAAGTGTTACCCTGCACTGCCTGTGTGGCTTTGCAATATACTCATGTCCAATATCATCTGTATTGCTTCAGTGAAATCGAAAGTGTATTTATTGAATCTTGAATTGAGAAATTTGAGAATATTGTTTCTATACTGTCATTGATATAACCTTCTGACCAAATCGTTGTAATCCCTACTAAATGTTGAGCGACCTTACTGAGCTCTCGAAAGCTCACTCCCTTTTTCTGTTCCTTTCTGCAGGAAATAACTGTCAGTAAGATTTCAGGACGGACGAGCTTGAACTTTAAAGTAGTTTATGTTTTTTCATTATTATTTTTGAGCCTTGTTAGAGAACCGTTATGTAATTTAATAATTTAAGTACTTTACTATTGTTTTGGGTCGGTTTGTTAAGACAGTTGATGGATTGTAGTGCTCTGACATGGATGTTGTTGGGTTATCATCATTGGAAATGAATAAATTGAACAGTTGAGATTCGATGGATTGATCGGTTAACGATCCGAGAATTTCGGGTTGTTACACAGCAACAGAAGCAAGCAAGCATACGAAGGTACATCAAATTATCACAATGTGGCTGCATTGGCCAGTAAGCATCAAGCTCTCTTGGAAGGGCGAAAGGAGGTTCATGCAGGCCAAATGAAAAAGCTTAAGAGAAAGTATATTTGCCTTTTCCTATTGTAGATCTCGCTTATATCACTCCCACATGTTGTTACCAATATCATAGATCTGCAACTGCAATTACCTTTTGGGGTTGTGCAAAGATGTGTTATTGTTCATGTCATTTAAGAATAGGAAACAATTTTAGACTATTCAAGAAACAAAAAGATAATTTATAGATAGATATCATGGTAAAGAAGCTGCAGTAGCAAAAATGTAATTTATAATTGAAACTTAAGCGCAGGTTTTTGTCACCAAAAGTAACAATTAGGAAATCTACATATAGTTAATTAGCAATCAACTTCCCTTTCATAGTTACTACAGGATGAATCTACATGTAACAGAACATTTAATAGACAATTAGGGTTCTTCTTTTCAATGTCAAAATTAAAGAGAAGATCTCATGGAATCACATTATTTGCAAATCAATGAACGTGGAATCACATTATTCAACATAGAAATATGTGACAGAAAAATACAAGCAATTTAATCATCAAAATCACATACAAATAGGTAGTGGAAGCAGCAGTAGCAATCGGAAAGGGGCATGGCGGGTTGGTAGTCTCAGCGGCGGCAGTGGATCTTAAGTGGTATCAGAGCCGTGAGCTCTGTTACTTTCTTTTTGACCTAACAGTCAAGAGCTAAAGATCTTAAGATGGAAGAAGGTTCAACAACTACTCGACCACCCTTGTTGAAGAACGACAATTATAGCTATTGGAAAATTTGGATGAGGAATTTCTACTGGAGGTTACTCGTGAAGGTACCAATAAGGTAAAAGAGACTAAGATTAAGATGCTAGTCCAGCAGTATGAGGTCTTCAAGATGAAGGAAAACGAGTCCATAAATTAGATGTGAGGTTTACTCTCATTATAAATGGACTCAAGCTCTTAGGAAAAACAAACCCAGGAAAAGGAGATTGTAAGAAAAGTCCTTAGATCTCTTCCCAAAAGATGGGAAGCTAAAGTCACAGCCATTCAAGAAGCTAAAGACTTGAATGTGCTGAAGTTGGAAGAATTGGTGGGATATCTAATGACTCATGAAATCACGATGAAGATTCATGATAAGGAAGAGACCACCTCGAAGAAGAAGAATCTAGCTCTCAAAGCAGAAGCCTCTCGCGAACCTGTAGAGAGCAGCAATGATTTTGATCCAGACATGGCATTGATCACTTGTTGTAAGTTCAAAAAGAATCTAACAAACTGGCGAGATGGAAAGATCAGGATGAGTCAATCACCCCAATCACAAAAACAAAGAAATAATGGTGATTGGAGTTCAAGAGAAAATCCTGATGCTTGCTATGAATGCGGTAGAACTGGACACATCAAGAAGTACTGCCCGCAACTCAAGAATAAATCTGCAAGCAGCAGCAGCCGAGACACAAAAGAAAAGAAATTCAAACCAAAAAAAGCTCTATTGACTTGGGATGATTCTGATGAGAGTGATAAAGAGATGAGCGAAGACGATGATATAGCTCAGCTATGCTTTATGGCCAAGGATGATCACTCAGATGAGGTAATCGCTTCTGAAAATTTGATAAGCTTGAGTTAGCTTTCCTTGAACTTAGTGAAAATCATGAGAAGTTAAAACTTAAAAATGATGACCTAAAAAAGAAGGCCCTTTCTTCGATAAACAATGTTGAAGAGTTGGTTAGTGAAAAGGAAGAGCTAGATGAAAAAGATTGAGTTTTATGTCACCGAAAATGCTTTTTTAAAAAATGATCTGATTGCTTCTAAAAACGAAAATTATGATTTGTCTTCAGAAATTCAGTGTTTCAAAAGTGTAAAAACCCTTGTACAAAACGAGCATTTGAAATCTCAACTGGAAAAAATTTCTATACAAAAGGAGAAATTAGAAAAAGAGATCAAATCTCTGAATCTTATTCTTTCAAAATTTACACAAGGAAGAGAAAACCTGGATATACTTTTGGAAAAACAAAGATACATTTTTGAAAAAAAAAAGGGATTGGTTATGATCCCTCGAAGAAGCAAAAGGATTATAAAATTTTCTTTGACAAAAATCTAGCCTCATGCTCACCATTCACACTTTGTACAACATGTAATAAGAAAGGGCACTTATTAAAAAACTATCCTCTTAAAGTAGCTAGAAATCAACAATCTTTTTCAATCAATAAAAATAGAATGAAGCAAGTTTGGGTGCCAAAATCTTGTTTACCTACTCTTCCATGACCCAAGAAAGTGTGGGTACCTAAAGGAATGAAACCAGAATCTATTGTAGGTATGCTTAAAAAGTAAAGGTGAATCCAAACAAATGGATCCTCAACAACGGATGCTCAAGACACATGACAGGGGATCGTTCATTGTTCTCTTATATCACTCCGAAGGATGGTGGTCTTGTTACCTTCAGAGACAACTCAAATAGGAAGATCATCGGTAAAGGTAAAATATGTAACGGTTCAATTTCCATTGATAATGTGTCTTTAGTTGATGGTTTGAAGTTTAATTTGATTAGCATCAGTCAACTAATCGATAGTGGACACAAAGTTTATTTTGAAGGTGACCATTGCCTGATCCGTTATGCCTCAGATGGTGGCACTTTGGTTGGTAAGCGAAATGGTAACATTTACACACTGTCTTTTGATGGGTTAGATTCATCTCGAGAAGTGTGCCTTTATGTTCAATAAAATGATATTTGGTTGTGGCATCGTAGATTAGGTCATGTGCATATGGATCTAATCAAGAAACTACTCTCGAAAAAACTTGTTAGAGGCTTACCAAAGTTGAATTTTGTCAAGGATAGGGTTTGTGATGCATGTCAATACGACAAGCAATCAAAAACCTCTTTTCACACCAAAAATGTTGTTTCTACCTCTCTTCCTCTTCAACTTCTTTATTTAGATCTTTTTGGCCCCATAAGAAATGCTAGCCTTGGTGGAAAATGTTATGCCTTTGTCATTGTTGATGATTTTTCTAGTTACACCTGGGTTCTTTTTCTAACTCATAAGGATGAAGCTTTTGAAAAATTCTTTAGCCTCATAAAGCTTTAAGAAAATGAGAAGGAGTTTAAACTTGTGAAAATTCAAAGTGATCAAGCGGCAAGATTTTATACATTTCTGTGATCAAAATGGCATTGCTCATGAATTTTCTGCTCCTCGAACTCCCCAACAAAATGGGGTTTTAGAGAGAAAGAACCAAACTCTTTCTCAAATTGAGCCTAAAAATATTCATGAGGCTTTCAAAGATGATGGGTGGATCCTTACCATGCAAGATGAACTGAATCAATTTGAAAAAAGCGATGTTTGGTCTCTAGTCCCGCCTCATGTTCAACAAAAGGTTATTGGCACCAAGTGGGTTTTTCAAAACAAACTTGATGAAGATGGCCATATTGTTCAAAACAAAGCTAGACTAGTAGCCCAAGGATACAATCAAGCTGAAGGGGTTGATCTTGACAAAACTTTTGCCCCTGTTGCTCGACTTAAAGCTATCCGAATGCTTTTGGCATTTTCATGTCATATGAATTTCAAACTTTTTCAAATGGACGTGAAAAGTGCCTTCTTGAATGGGGTCATTCAGGAGGAAGTTTTTGTTAAACAACCTCCCAGTTTTGAAAATGAAAAATACCCCAATAATGTTTTTAAATTGAAAAATGTTTTGTATGGTCTTAAACAAGCTCCTCGAGCTTGGTACGATCGTCTTAGCAACTTTCTCATTGATCATGGATTCTCTGGTGGCAAAGTCGATACTACTCTTTTTACCAAATCTCAAAATTCACATATTCTTATTGTCCAAATCTATGTTGACGATATCATTTCTTGAGCAACTAACGATGATATGTACAAAGAGTTTGCTGAGAATATGCACAGGGAATTCGAGATGAGTATGATGGGAGAACTTACTTTTTTCCTCGGTCTCCAAATCAAGCAATCAAAAGAAAGAATTTTCATCAATCAGTCAAAGTACACGTGGAAGCTTTTGAAAAGGTTTGGTATGGATAATGCTAAACGTAGAGGTACTCCTATCTCTCCCGGTGTTAATCTTGTTAAAGATGAAAATGGTAAAGATGTTGATCACAAAATTTATCATGGTATGATTGGTAGCTTACTTTATCTTACCGCTTCTAGGCCTGACATAATGTTTAGTGTGTGCATTTGTGCCCGTTTTCAAGCTTGTCCCAAAGAATCTCATCTTACCGCCGTTAAACGCATTTTTAAATAGCTTCCTAGGACGATAAATTTAGGACTTTAGTATCCGTAAAATTCTTCCCTTGATTGGGTTTTTCCGATTTTGATTATACCGGATGTCTTGTTGATCGTAAAAGTACTAGTGGTACTTGCCAATTCCTTGGTGAAGCACTTGTATCTTGGCACAGTAAGAAACAAACATTTGTTGAGCTTTCTACAGCCGAGGCGGAATATGTTGTAGCTGGTAGTTGTTGTGCCCAAGTTCTTTGGATGCGTCAAAACCTTACGGGATTTTGGTGTTTCCTTAGATGATATTCCCATCACGTGTGATAATAGTAGTGCTATTGATATTAGTAAAAATCGTGTTCAACACTCTCGCACAAACCACATCGATATCCGTCACCACTTTCTTTGAGAAACGTTCAAACATGATTAATAGAACTCAAGAAAGTAGGTTCGGGAGATCAGCTTTCAGACATTTTTACAAAACCCTTAGCTGAATCTAGTTTTTGTTCCCTTCATCGTCGCTTAGGAATGTGTGATCTAAGCTAACTGTTCTCTTAAAATTCTTTTAGCTTTCATTTGTTATTTTCAGTCGAAGGAAATCACATTTCCTTCTAATGAAATCTTTTCGGTCAAATTGAAAGTTTTTAGTCGAATGAATATGTTCTCCTTTCACATCTGGTCTTTTCAGTCGAAGGAAAAGACTTTACTTCGAATGAAAGGTTTTCCTTCGAATAAAAAGTTCTCATTCGAATGAAAATTGTTTCATTCGAATGAAACTGTACTTCTTTTTAAGTCGTTGTCTTTCTGCCCTTCTCGGTCGAATGAGAACTTGTTTTCATTCGAATGAAACCCATCGTCTATTTAAACCCTTCTTTCTTTTCACTGTTTATAGTGTTTACGTCACTTATCTCATTTAAATTATTTTTAACTTCTTTCACCTCCCTCTTTCAACTAATTCGGATATGGACACATCATCCACGCGCCGCCCTCGCAACCGTCGTCCCCTCCGTTTACAAGAAGACTCCGACAGTGAGCCTGATGTTCTTCCTGCTCCCTCTCGTCGCGGCACACGTACTGTTACTCCAGCTGCACCCACTCCCTCCACTGATCCTACAAATCCACCATCCATTGCTCCATCAAATACTCCAGGTACTAACACTCCATCCTCCTCTTCTACTCCTCCACCCACATGTCCCTACCTATCACCTACTGAAATTCTTCATCTACCCCATTTTTTTTAAACCACTGCCGACCAAGTCAACTTTTATACAAATTTCGCAGGTAGGGAGATTGTCTCCAACTGACCTTGCGATCTCGAGCTTATGGCACAACGTGGTGTCACCCCATTTTTTGAGCGCATGGGGTGTACATCCTTTCTTTCTATTCCCTTCGTATACTATCCCCATTTGATACACAAGTTTTCTGCCAATATGTCATATAACTCCACTGCCACCGCCTTTCTCGAGACCTATGTGAATGGCGTAACCATTAGTCTAAATGCCACCACCTTAGCACAAATTCTTGTTTTCACAAACCAATCTTCTCTTGTCCTTTTCCACGAAAATACTTAGTGCACTAATGGCATCTTCACACCTCTACAACAAATTCAAACTTTATTCAACAATTCGTCTCTTACTAGAGCCCAAAAACCTAACCTTAGTGACCTTTCTCCTTTATACCGCATTTTTCATCTAATTCTCTCTTACAACCTTTCGGGCCGTTCAGGCTCTTATGCTACTTTTACGTATCTCGACATTGTGCTTCTTACCCACTTTATTCGAGGATCTCCTTTAAATCTTACGGGAATAATTTTGCTTGTTATGGATCCCGCAAAAACAAAACTCATGCTCATCTTCCCTTTGGTCTCCTTCTCTCTAAGGTCTTTGAATACTTCCCAGTTCCCCTCCCAATAGCTGTCTTGGAATGCGTCTCTATTCTAAGCACGCACATCCTTCATATTACTTACCTTCGTCGTGCTGGTTTTACCATTAGAACTGACCCCGTTACCTAGGCATGTTCTCATAAGCGAGTGGCACCATCTGAGTCAACTCACGCACCTGAGCCAACTCATGTTCCTGCCCCCCCCCCCCCCCCTCACCCCCCTCTTTGTACCACCTCCGCCCACTGACCTTTTTTCCTCTGTCCCACCTTCGTCCACTGACCCTTCCTCTTCTGCACCCCATCAACCCAAACCACCTCACCCTTCTGACCCTCTTTTTAGTCCCATCATAGATTTTTCCAACATTAATTTTGATGACTTTCTATCTTCTGACACCTCTTCTCTCTCCGAACAGCTCTCTCGCCTCTCCAACACCGTTCAACTTATACTTGAATCCCAAACTACTTTGGCCGCTTCTGTCACCGCAAATCAAACCGCTCTTCTTGACCATCTCACTTCCTTTTGGCAGTCCTCAGCCCAGCTTCTCTCAAATCAAATTGACTTCCACACACTTTTAAATGATCTTGTTTCCAACATCTCATCCATTCCTCTTAACCACACTCCCATCTTGGACCGCTTGAATCGCATGCAGTAAGATCTATAACAACAGCATGACGCTGCAATTCACGCTCATCGTCACCAAGCTTATCTTTGTACTGGTATTCTGACTGAGCATAGCCGCTTCTTGGCACATCAGATTTTTTATCAGTTGCACGGATTCTACGTCACTCGTCCCGACGTCTTTCAATCGCATCACAGAGGCACAGAAGGCGAACAATGGTTTTTCAATCCCAACCTTCCGTACAATCCTCCCATGCCGCGATAGCCTCGTGTGGTAGAAGTCGTTGAAATTCCCACTTCTGATCTTCCCCCGGCTCCAAATCCTTCTTCTTCTCATCAAGGTGGACGTCGTAGACGTTAGACATTCTTTTTATTTTTTTATTGCTGCCTTCCCCTCTTTTTGATTTGATAAAGGGGGAGAAAACCTTATTGTAATTATTGAACTATTTTTTGAAAATATTAAGCAGTTCATAATTTTTTTGTTGTCTATGAATGATTATTTGATCTAGGGGGAGTATGTTTTGTTATGTTAGATTAATGTTTTGTCATCATCAAAAAGGGGGAGATTGTTGATTTTAAAAGTTTAAGTTTTATTATTTTGATGATTCCAAGATTATTGTTTTTTAACATTAATTTAACAATGCTATTAAGAACAATTTCAGGACCAATCATAATCAAACAGAACGTGGAATATTCCTTGGTCAAAGAGTGGATTTGGAGGTGGACTTGGACTTGGACCTGGACTTGGACTTAATTGTATATTTATTTCTTTGTAATTAATCTTTACGCTAAGTCTTTCTTAAAGATCTCATAGAAAACAAGAAAAGAACAAATCAAGAAGTATTCATCTTAGAAGGTTTTTCATTCGAAGGAAAATGTCTTTCATTCGAATGGATCCTTCAGTCTCAACTTATCCAGTTTTAAAATCACTTTCCATTCGAAGCAAACATTTTTTAGTCGAAGCAAAAGTTTTCATCCGAAGCAAAACTTTTCATTCGAAGCAAAATATTTTCAATCGAAGCAAAATTTTCCATTCGAAGCAAATATTTTTAGTCGAAGCAAAAGTTTTCATCCAAAACAAAACTTTTCATTCGAAGCAAAATATTTTCAGTCGAAGCAAAAGTTTCCACCCAAAGCAAACACTTTTCATTCAAATGAAAAGAAGTTTCCATTCGACTCAATCCTTTAGTAACTCTAAACTATCTCAGCCCTCTCATTTGATTCGAATGAATCTTGGATTTATTCAACCGAATTCTTCAGCGATGTTTTTGCAACTATTTCCTTCGACTGATTTTATTCATTCATTCAAATGAATCTCTGTTTCATCCCTTTATCTACTTTTCAATGGTCATATTCCCTCTTAGTATAAAAAGGGACTCTTAGAGAATTTATTACTAACTTTTTTCTGATCTCTGAAAAATCTCTCTTACACTTCTCAAAAAGACTCTCTCATCTTATTCATACTTTCATATACTATTCCTTGAGCGAGTTCATCTTTGAGACATTAAATAGCAAGCTTCTTGGTTTAGTTCTTGAAAGGTTTCAGATCTTCCCACCTAAGAAAGCTTAGCTTTGTTGTATTCATTGTAATATGTACTCATAAAGGAGTGTGTATTGTATTTCAATTGTAATCCTCTTTTCACTTGTAATTGTTGAAAACCTTGAAAGGTTTCGGATCTGTACTGTGGTTAGCTGTTTAGTGAAAGGCTCGAGTAGGTCTCCCTTGTGTGGAGTGCTCGGGGACTGGACGTAGGCAGGTGAGGCCGAACCAGTATAAATTCTTGTATTGATCTGTATTTGCTGATTTCGTTATTACTTTGTAAGTTGAGTTTTAAATTTCTTCTTAAAGTTATAAACACCTATTCAGCTCCCCCCCCCCCCCCTCTCTCCCCCTCCCACAGGTACATTTAGGGACCTACAATAACAACATTTGCAGGGAGTGAAAATGTTTCAATGTGTTCAAAATATACCAATTTAAGGTCAAAAACATCTTCAAATCGATCAGAATTCAAATTCAAATATTCAATTAGTACAAAGACGACAATCAGGGGAGCCATTAAGAAAATATGTGACACGTGCCATCACTACAAGTGAAACAAGGTTCAGAAATTAAGATTATGATCTGAGCTCATCCCCGCAGAGCTACCCACGTTCTAATCCATATAAGTAAGTCAGAAGCAGATAAGTCCCATACACAATGACCAAAATATAAAAACATATGTGCAATGAATCTAAGCCATTCTCATTCACGTGATTTTACACAGAGAAGTTTTATTAAAAGGCAACTTCAACAAAAAGATGTACGGGTTCTATGAAAATTAAAAATAATAAGTTAAATAGGACTTGTCACAGTTTTCATAATGTTTAAGATCATCAGAACTGATAAGAAATGAATGAGATAGAGAAAGTCAAAGTAGGTTGATTTGCAGTGTCAAAGTAGCAACATCGGCACTAACCAATAAATTTCAAACTATATTCGATCAAGAAAGAGAAGAATTCTGATTAAACATAAACTAGAAAGTTAAAGAGGAGACTTTAAGGATTTCAGAATGTCTAGAATCATCAAAGCCAATGAAAAATAACGGAGATAGAGCAAATTGAATTGGTTTGATTTACATTGTCAAAAGCAGAAATGTATGCACTGATGGACACCTTTTAAACTCAATTTTGACGTAGAACCAGAAGGGCCCTGATAATACCTTAAACTGCAAAGTTAAGAAAACACTTCGAGGATTTGAGAAATGTCCAAGATCATCAAAACCAATGAGAAAAAAAAGGAGATAGAGAAAATTGAAATTGGCTGACTTGAAGTGCCACAAACATAAGCATAAAATTGTGCAGATATAGTTTCGAATATTAGTCAGTTGGATTTCAGAAAAATTTAAAACTACAAAGTTTCGGTGGACCGTTTGGGTTTTCAAAAAGCGTAAGAATGCTGAATTTGGACAAGGAATGAAAAAGATACTACAATGAATTTAAAACTACAAAGTAACTCTTGAAGTTACTACAAATATTCGCAACAAAAAGATCAAGAATAAAAGTCACGAACCAAAAGTATAAAAAAACTATTAAACGTAGCGCTCAAGAATGTAATTAGGTATCTAGAGCATTAATGAATCCCTCTAAATAATAAACCAATTATCTTTACCTCAAAATGTAACAAATTTATGTAGACCGTTCACAACCTTATTCTTGAAACCCCAAAAGCCTTTAACTAAGCTTTTTGCTCTTTTTCTTCACCTCTATCTCTTATAAAAAATAAAGACTCTTCTGTCTTCCTAATTCTTATATAGTAGTTTGCTGATGCAATTGCAATATGACATGAAGTCCTAATTGCTAGTGTAATTTTAATGCAACTTAAAGTTCTCATTGCTACTATAATTCGAATATAACTTAAAGTCCTACTCCAAGTCAAAATCTCTTTCAAGTCTAATCTAATCGCATTAGCCACTAATTATATCAAATACTAATTTCGTCACTAAAAGGACTTCCAAACAAATTCTTTAAGGTCAATTACTTAATTCAAAGTCATAATAATTTTTTAATCACTACCAGGGTATAACATTTGCATGGCGAATACCAAAAGCAATTCACTAGCTTTCAATTCAAAAATGAGATGAGCAATAAGATGAAATAGCTTGTACCAGTAGAAAATACAATGTCAAAAATGAATTCCCATAAGTAACTACACTTGTAGGGGGTCAAAAGGTTTCAATGTGTTCAAAGCTATCATAAATGTAAGTTTAGAAATGTATCACACGTGCTATCACTAAAATAAGACAAGGTTTAGATATTAAGATCATGATCTCTAGCTCATCCAGCAAAGCTAGCCCATGTTCCAATTCACGTGAGAAAGTCATAAACAGATGTCATATACACTTTGACATGGCTCACCAAAGTATAAAGACGTACGTGCAATAAATCTAATAAACACCAATAGTATGAAGACGACCAAGTCATTCTCGCTCAAATGATTCTACACAAAGTAGTTTTATTCAAAGGCAATTTCAACAGAGAGATGTATGGATTCTGTGAAAACTCAAAATACCAAAGTTGAAGAGAACTTGTTACGGTTTTCATTATGTTTAAGATCATCAAAACTGATAAGAAACAAATAATATAGCGAAAGTCAGAGTAGGTTGAATTGCAGTTAATGTTGAATAGGACTCTTTAAGGATTTTCAAATATCTAGAATCAGCCACACACACACACACACACACAAAAGCGCTCAGACACACCAACTCACTGTACTCAAACGCACACACAGCTACTCTACGCGCACACACTGAACACCTAAGCACGCTAGTTTCACTTACACACACGCTCCTAAACCCCTTAAATCCATATCCAAACACATTATTTCCCACAATTCCCCACTAATTTAACCTTAAATCAAAGACTAAATGACTAAAATTAACACAAAAACTTACCAAACTTCTTCCAACCAAAATTTCCCACTTCAAGGGCTGAAAATTCTCTCCTAACCTTCTCTTCTCTTAGATTTTTCTATTCAAAATTGTCCTATAATTTCCTTTCTTTCTCACCCAATTTATAGCCAAAATTCTCTAGCACCATCGTTATCCACCACCCTTCTAATAGAATGCATTTTCATGAAATTTCCACTCACTAGAGAGTGGGGTTAGTGGCTGCAACAGCAGCCACGGCAGCAAATTTAATTTTTATTTAAACTAATTTTTTTAAAAATAAAAATCTAGGGTGCTAATTCAGTGTTGTGTAGTGATGGAGCAATAGGATCAAGCAAATATATATTTTCCAACCAATGGACCAAAACTTACAAAATTATTAAAAAAGAATTTAATAACCACAAAGCCCTTGAAAGATACAGTATACCATTGTTTAGATAAACAAGATTTAAATCAAATTCCTTCGCATGTTTGGTACATAAAGACAATTACTTGAATGCAAAATCTTACTCCCTTTATCGCAAATCATTTAATCAGGTTTGAGTTGCACGCTTATTTAGATTATGAGTTATATGTTATGAGTTTCTTATTCTACCCCCAGCGGGGGGGGGGGAGAAAGTAGGTTAGGAAAGAGAATATAAGTTGGTTGAGCATTAAATGTGAAGAGAGAAGCAGAACAAAAATGTGTAAAAAAGATAAACATGAAAAAAAAATATCACAGACAATCTTTCCTAATCTGAAAAGTGATCCTTTTTTTGGGACAGCCCAAAAAGGAAATATGGTCAATTTTTTTGCGATCGAGGGAGTATAATTCTTGAAGAGTAAATCACCTGCCCCAACTGCTATTGCTAGGACCAGGCCATTGTTGCCCAACTTTATGGGGATCTCCCTTCACTTAGTCTTGAGTTTCCTGGAACCCTTGCAAAGAATTAGAGACATGATTAGTTATTACCGAATCCACACACCAGGTACCAGTGGATTCAACCATAATACATGCTTCAAGAACACGTGATCCATCATACATGTTATAACGGGCTTGCGATTAGAGTAATCTGATTTCCAATGCTCATTCTCTCTAGATTTAAAGTATTTGCCTTTGGTATAACCTCGGGCCTTAGCTTCTTCTTTCCCTCCCTCTAGACCACCTGTTGTCGTGCCAGTTTCCATCGCCTGATGTCATGAGTGCAATATATTATCTAGCAAAACCAATTTATAGCATCTACCATGTCATCGGACTTGGTACACCTGCCAAAAGCCTGGACCTCAGCATCTACTGCACCTTCAGGTGGATGAGGAGGGACATGAGTAGTGAGAATCCACTTATGACCCTCAGCAGCCAATATTGTCATTAGATTCATCTTTTAGTCAACATAGTTTGTTCCATTCAGTTTATTTTCTTTGAGAATAATTGATAGTGGGGTAAAAGACGACTTATCTAAAAAAATATAAATAATGATCTATCAATGCATGAACATATACTTCGCAAAATTATTGATAAAAAGTCCTCAAAACATCAATAATAAAGCCTTGATGATCAAAATCTACAATAGCAAATCCCTTAGAAGATTAAATACCATTTTTTGATTTATGATCATTTTTCCTTATCTAGGTGAGCTCACACCAAAAGAAAAATAACTCACCAATAAAAATTGGGCCTCAAATAATATGACATAAGAAATTCCTTGGGGAACCATGTATCAAACTATTTGACAAGTGTATAACCTTTATCTAAAGTTTAATGCTTGTAATTATGAAAAACAATACACCCCATTAAGGGAGCACCCAAGATTGGTGACAGGGTGCATGTAATTCATTACCATAAAATATTATCATTAAGAAGTTTAACTTATTAACTTCTTGGTTAGTATACCCTCCTAAGGTAACACACAAGGTTGGTGACTAGGTTCACTAAGCCACTGCATTAAACCAATAATGGAGGCCACGAGTGTAAATACCATATCCTACTTATCCTTTCAAAGTTGAGGTTTATATGCATTACCATTGACAAGCATATGTAAAAATTTATATTAAATTGATTGAAGAATCTAATTAAATAATATCTAAGTGGAATATTATATTATTAATATTTAGTAAAATATTATGACCCAAAATTGATAATTAATTAACCCAATAATTATCATAATAGGAATCCTTAATCAATTTGGATTACTATTGCCTAGTATCCGAATATGGTTTAGGACATAAACATGCAAACCATATATCAATAAGATACTAATAGTAATCAAATAGGATTACTATATCCTAATATGGTAAGGACATAATCATGTAAACCATATATCGATACGATCCTAATAAATCACAATAGGAAATTAAAGCAATTAAAGTCCTATTGGGATTTTCATCCCAAAGAACTCTCTAATATGCCACATTATATTGCAATTAGGAAACCTTTAACAATAAGGAATCCTTTAGTAGCTAGGAATCCATCAACGACTAGAGTCCTTGTGAACAATACCAGTGAACAGTATCGTCTCATTCACTTCATTGTTTTTTTCGTATCGCACCACGTACCGGATCCGTTACTTTACATATCGACTACATAATTTAAATACTCCATATGGAATGCTAAAAAATATTCTAGCAATGATAAAAAAAGCAAAAACCACGCGATTACATTGACTTACATAGTTTAATAAAAAACTTAAAACCCAAGCAATAAAAAAAGTGGCCATGAGAAGTTCCGCACCACCTTGTGTAGTGAACCACCTTGAAAAAATCCCCCGCGACGAAAGATTTTAGGGTGTTGCCATCTTACTTAATTTTAAGAATAGTGATGCCAAAGAAATTGGGTTTGTAGCTACGTTGGAGGTGCCACAAAGGATACACTCCAAGTCAGCTGCCAGATGTACAAAGTGGAACACAGTGAGGGTGGAGTAAGGGCAGATAGCAAGGCTTCCCAGACAGGCCGTGAGGAGTGGCAGTGCTGTGAGGATGGGTTGCGGCGAACAGAGCTCAGAGTCAGCAATCCAAGTTGAGGTCCAAGTCAAGGTCCAATGTCACAGTGTGATGTTACGTCCAATGTTACAGTCTAATTGTGTTTCTTTCTCTAGGATTCAGTAGCTCTAGATTCTAAAGTGAGGAAGTGCTCTGTATCAAATAAGAATTGTGTCCAAAATGAAGTCCAAAGTTATTTATAGGCAAAAGTATACATGTCTCATCAGCTGACACATGTCATCCCCTGGGAGTGACACATGTCATCCCCTGGGAGTGACACATCACCAGAAGGTCCACAATTGTCGGTACTCCTTTGGACTGTCGGTTCCCATATTCCAACTACCTACCCGAACAACGTCCTCCTGCCAGTCTGAAAAGACTAATTACACAGTGTCGGCATGATTAGTGACCGCCCTTGCCCTAGCAACCAGTCCAAAGCCCTTACCGAGTCCCACGAGGGTGCATTGAGAGACGCGGAGGGAACCTGACAGTGTGGGGGAGGGTCCCTGCACCCGACTATCAGGTAGACTAGGTGCGATGCCCTCTGAAAACCTGCTCCTATCTCGAAGTGACCTGGGGGTCATGGTCCTGGGGGCATGGATGACCACCTATAACGTGAGTGCGACGTGGTCACAGCTCAGGCGTGCCAAGTGTCATGCAAATTGCCCTTGGCAGAGATAATGTCTTTTTGAGAGCGAGCCTATCTCGCTACAAAAGGTTTTCATGCCGGACCACTACGAGTGGAGCCCCTTGGAATGCTGCACACTCTAGAGAGTGGGTCAAAGTATGTTCCATGTCCAAAGCGGGGGCGTATGGTGTGGTGAATGAGTGCGGTGCCCGACGACAAGTAACATGGTAGCAGCACACAGTCGTGGTGACGGGTGTCACGATTGGTGCCACGGGCACATGATATGAAAGTGGTGCACCGACATGGTAACGTATGTCGCAAAATGGTGCCAGGGGCACATGGCACGAGAGCAGCGCACGGGCGCGGCGACGTTTGTCACATAATAGGGTGTTAGGGGCATGTGACATGAGAGCGGCGCATGGGCACGGCATTTCTGCCGTGAAATAGTGCATTGTGCTAAGGGCACATAACATGAAAGCGGCGCACGAGTGCGGTGACGTATGTCCCATAGTGGACATGGTTACAGGGGCACAAGACAAGAAGGTGGCGCACGAGTGCAGCGATGTCTGTTGCGGAAGTGGGCATTGTGCCAGAGGCACGTGACGCATAAATGGCGCATGAGTGTGGCGACGGATGTCGCAGAGTCGGTGCACGGGTACAGGCGACTGGTGTCGCAAAGACAGCACGCGGGCATGGGCGACGGGTGTCATAGAGCTAGCATGCAGGCAACATCAGACGTTGTGAAGACGACACACGGCCGTGGGTGATGAATGTCGCGGAGCCATCTTATTGGCGACGGCGGGCATCGCAAGACGGCGCTCGACTGCGGGCTACGAACGTTACGGAGCAGGTGTCGCAGAGATGGCGCGCGACCGAAGGCAACAGACATCGCAAACGGCGTGTGGTCAAGATGAATTGCCTGCATTGGGGGAGAGGCAAGCCATCCCCCTAAAGAGGAAGACTGATGACCCCTAAATGGTAAGGCTGGCCGACCCCTTAAAGGGGAAGGCTGCCGACCCATAAATGGAAAGGCTGGCCGACCCTTATAAGAGGAAGACTGTCGACTCCTAAAGGGGAAGGTTGGACGACCCCTGTAAGGGGAAGGCCACCAACCCCTTAAGGGAAGGTAGGCCCGATCCCTTAGAAGGGAAGGTCTTCGACCCCTAAAAAGAAAGGCGGGCCGACCCCCTAAGGGAAGGCGCACCGACCACCGAGGAGGAAGGCGTGCGACCGACTCATGCCAAATGAGTGGGTCTGCACAAGTTGAGACATGCCGATGTCATTATGCAAGCGACTATGGGTAGCGCAAAATAATTTTCTTAGCGACGATGTATCGTAAAAAATGAAAAAATGTGCGTGACTTAAGCCTACGTGCTTTGACCGGTTTAAAACGTTGAAAAATTGACCATTGACAATATTGACGTATCGTGCAAGACGGGACCCATAGTGGGCCCACAGTTCCAACAAGATAGGTTAGGAACATAAGTCCCCTGCATGTGGTGTGCGCGGAGGGGCGACCCGAACGGGCACCGTACATATAAACATCGGCGAACGAAAATAACGGTAGCACAAAAAGATGACGGTAGCGAAAATTGGGTTGCACATTAAAAAGACTTGTTAAATTTATGAGGAGAAGACTTTGAATTTTGAATTTTGAATATGTGGCCAAGTTTAAATCTTGCCTTACATATAAAAATGGGTAGTTGGGAAGTCTTTCAGTTTAGTCTTTCAATACTTTAGACATAGAGAGAGATTAGAGAAAAGAGGAGAGAAAGAAGAAAATAGAGAAGCTTGAAGGTTCACGGTGGCAAGGCTAAAAGCTTCTCAAGAGGCATAAAGGGCGGGCAAATGAGGTATGACGTTGCGGAAAGATGGAAAAGGCCAAAGGGGAAAGAAGTGTCGTCGGCTGACCCTTTGTTGGGGCCGAACCGGCAACAAGGGCTATGGCCGAAGGAGGAACGAAGGAGGGCCCGAGTCGTTGGGGAGTGGGGAGGGGAGTGGTAGGGGAAGAGGGAATGGGACTGAAGCAATTGGCGAGGGAGGAGAAGTCTCGGGCTGATCCTATCCCGGGCCAACCTACGGCAAGTGGCTACGCTGAACGAGCAACCATTATCAGAGCAGCTAAACAATTAATCATACTCGCAGTAGACTGCCATAAATGAAACATGAAGTCTAAGTCTGAAAATTTTAAGTAAAAAAATTCACCCACATAGGGCTTCTAATAAGCAATACTAAATCTTAAATCAACTCACTCCCTTAGCTATAATCCTTACTCAGGCAACCTATTGTTGGTTATTATATGCAGAAGGAAATTAAATAAGGGTGAGCTTTTCAGATGTCAGTAAGGTAGCTCAATATTCAAAAATAGTGATTACAAACGATTTATAAGTTTATCACGATAACAATATAAGAAAGATATTCATCTCAATCCTATCGATTAGTAAACAATATGAACACTTTCAAAAGCACTGTAAACAATTCAGATGATATTGAACGTCAGTGATTGCAGCGCCACACAGGCAGTGCAGGGTAACACTTAGCAAAGTCACACAAGCAGTGTTCAATAACAATGTAATTACATATATATGCATATGTGCATTAGCTAGACCATAAAGGTACTAGCGTTTTTCGCAATAACGAACCATCCTTACATCAACTATAACGGCTCAATACACTAACTCATGTCAATATACATAGTACAATAATCACTAATTCAATGCGTAAATCGAAACTCAATGAGTAACAAATTATGAGCATTGAGAAGGACTTTTAATGAACGCTTATTGCTCAAAGCAAGGATCCAAATATACCCAGATAGAAAATTAGTATAATGAAAAAAACAAACAGTTTAATATAAAATAATCCACAACCACAATTATAATCGAACTGTTCAACTAAAGTAGTTGTATGCACTACCCAGACTTTTTAACGATCGGGAAAGGTCTTCCACCTATGTCCCCTGTCTCATTATCGAGCTTACGAACTCAAGTACCGTGCCTTACTTTAAAAAGGGTCAACGGCATAAGACGTGGTATATTTGTTTTGCCTAAAGGGGAGTTTTCTGGTTAGAATGGTCGGTGGTCGGTGAAAGGCAAAATCAACGAAATCTTTCTCAAAAATTGAACCTATCTCGCGCTATCTTAAACATTCTTGTATCAATATAGCTGAGTCCAAAGAAATAGCAATAGCAATTCAGAATAAAGTACACAAAATCAATTATGAGGAATTTGTTTCGAATAGAATCCCTTACCTAGGTCCAAAGTTATGCTAAGCAACCTCAATCCGAATTCTTGTGAATCAAACTAAATTGAACAATGATCAGAATGCATTCTAACCCCACAATATCATAAATCGAATACCAATTGCCTAAACGCTGCTCACTCCTACTCTCAAGATAATGCAACGCAAAGCGGTTATGGTTCTTGCTCACAAGCGCCGCCCTAGCTCTTGTCTAGCGAAACCTAAACAATAAAGCATATGAGTGTTAATTATTAACGCTCAATCATGCCTAACTGCTAATTTTTCCCCAAGTGCGTGAAATTACCAAAATTCCCATGAACTTGTGTATAATTACCAAATTACCACCAATGCCTAACATATCATTACGCACCCAAAAATAACTCAAAACATCTTTTTAAATGACTAAGTGGGTTTTTCAGACAAAAAGGGTCTATCTGGGGATTTTTTGCTAAACATCCTAAATTGCTCCTTAATTTGAGCGCTACGTACCATATTTTGAAAACATGGCAATTGAAACCGGAATGCCACAAAATTTTGGACATTCAAGTGTCTAAGTAAAATGAGGTTACTATAAAATTTCTGGCAAAAAAAAGTGTGTTACTACGTCAAATATTTCAAAAACCTATTTTCAATATAAAACCATTTCATGCCTTTGGCATGCCCAACATGTAACATCCCCGGAAATCCGGAGCTCCACCGCCCGAACTCCCGGAGCGTTAATCTACCACTTCAGTCAAACCTGTCAGATCATGTATACTAGCAGATACTTCAAAGCATCTAATCCGATATTAAATCAAATTCTTCACATACAATATTACAAACATGCTTAAACTTAAACAATTAAGACCTAGGTTCTTTACAAACTCGAGTCCTTATAGAACGAGTTGACAATACCAACCCGTGCAGGGGTCTCATTACACGGTAGTGGTGGGCTCACCGGAATCTCACACAGACTCTACCCCATTCCCAAACATGCTACTGCTGATCATCACCTGCAGAAGGGAGTCAAATGAAGGGTGAGCTTTTGAGAGCTCAATAAGGTCGTACAAGGACTACTAAAAGAATTACAAAACGATTCCAAAGAATCCAACCGAAGATGATTTCCAAAATACTTCAAACGATGTAAAAAAACCTCAATGATTTCCAAAATGATCAAAATTCATCATAAGTAGATACCAAAATAAACAATAACAATCACGACGGTTTCCAAAATGATTAATAAAATATCATTTCAGAGCCATCATTCCAAAACGCACACAGATCATTTGAGACAATCCTTTCCGGTCAATTCTGTAATACTCACAATAAGATACAATGTCAGGAAAATCAAAGACGTTGATCCTGGGCGGTTGCGATGCCATTCAGGCAAAGCCGAACACATGCATGTTGTAGCGGAATAATTACTAGTCTCACTGGGTACTAGCCTGCGTTTCATGTAGGATTCAAACCAGCCTTATAACGCCTCCCCACATAACGGTTTCCCAAGTCAACACAAAATCAACAATATCAATGAGCATTAACATAAGCTCAAATCACTTAAATCAATTCGAATTTCAATAACAATAAACATACTGGAATAAGTCATCACTCGGAATTCCAGAATAATCATAACAAACAGCAAGAACGATTGCGAATAGTTATTGAATTTAGGCAAAACAATTCAGAAGAACGGACACAAATAATGATCAAATTTGCTCAGCATGTGATATAGGGTGAGCATTGATAAGATTTCCAAACAACCAATACAAGTTCAATGTCAGGGCCTTTCTATATATTATTATACTGATATTAATTACATGTCTCAATATTTGACAATAGCTATCAGCAAATCGAAGAATACTTACGAATAACAGTTATTGCAATTAGGGCTCGGACAGTAGTCCTTACCCAAGGTTCGGATAGAAACCCTTACCTGGATCCGAGGCTAAGCTATTTAACCAGAAAGTCTGTTACTTGACCAAAATGGAATAATCGAGTCGTTAGAACACAGCCTACAATGCAATATTATAACATTATACGGACTCACACATACTCCCAAAATGAATCTCCCTTATCGGGAATGTAAAATTTACCAAAATGCCCTTAGGTGTAAAATTTCCAAAATGCCCCTCGGACTTAAATCACCAAAATGGCATTCCCATAAGTAGAGTCACTAGAATAACCTTCATGTATGTGAATTTACCCGAAAACACCCTTTATAGGTAACATTACCAAAATACTTCCTGGGGTTCCCAGGGCCAGAAAAATCTTAAAGACATCTTAAAACACTATTTTTAACATCCTAAAAATCATTTTTGGTTAAAAAATATTTTAAAAAAATTTCGGGCAAAAATTTTGAACCAGTGTTGGGACCGAGCGCTTAGAGACCAGTTTCGCTAAAAATACCTATCATTCTTAGAATGGCCTAAGATTTTAGAATATGAAACATATTAGTAAAATAAGATTTTCCTAAAAAATTTAGATTAAAATAACTTAGTTTAATATGCTAATTAAATCGAGAATTGCTTGTAATCAATACCCTAATTTAGCATTCTTCAGAACATCGAAAATTCCCAAAAAAAATCCAAAACGTACGTCTCATAAAAATATTAGGGGTTACAGTTTTGGACTTCACCAAATTATGACTTTAACTATTTATTAAAATTCGGATAAAACTGACCAATTTAATCCCCTATTTTTAGTGACACTTACACTTACTATGCAGATTCAAACACATACTATCAAACTTTTTTTTACACACAGTAGATTCTTCTTCCTTACGACTGGGCACACACAAACACGCACAACTCACACACTCACCCACTGCTACACACCATTACCCAGTTCTATACCTAAAACTCACACTCCTAACACATTAATACACAACATTTACACACATATAAACACACTCCATCACACCCATAACACACACAGTCACGGACACATGCTGAACATACACAGACTCGCACACACAGACCCTCGATCACACCCACAAACTCAGAACCCCTCCAATTCACCCATACCCACACTCAAAATACACAATTACACACCACTGAGCTTCCCCCTCCCCCTGCGGCAAAACACACACACACACACACTGTAATACACACGAACACACACAGAATTTAACACAGTGATTAGGGTGGAGAGATTACCCCCTTCAAAGTGTCCTTCAATTTCTCTCTCTCTCTCTCCCCCCCTCTCTGATTTCTATTCGAACTCTTGCACGAGCCCATGCTTCCCTCTTTCTCTGCTCTGTTTCCATTTTGTTGTCACTGTTCCTCTGTTTCTTATTTCCTCAATTTCGATTTTCCTCCCCAAACCTTTTCTTTTATTTTCTTTTCATTTAATCCAATCCATTATTCTATAATTAATTGGGTTAGTCATCAGATCAAATAAAGAGGTGGCATCTCCTTACACCGACTTTTCTGAAAAATTGACACATAAGGCATAATTTTCAAAAATTGCACAATAGCCCCTTAAGTTTTCAAAATTTACAAGATGGCCCCAAAAGTTGTAAAATTTATATTTTTGCCCCACAACTTTCGTAATCTTTATTAATTAAATTAGATGTCACTAAAACATACAATGTCATTCATTTCAATACCCTAATTAAATCGAGAATTGCTTCTAATCAATACCCTAATTTAGCATCCTTCACGGACACCGAAAATTTCCAAAAAATTCCAAAACGTACGTCTTGTAAAAATAGGAGTTACAGTTTTGGGCTTCACCAAATTATGACCTTAACTATTTATTAAAATTTGAATAAAACTGACTAATTTAATCCCCTACTTATAGTGACACTTAAACTTACTATGCAGATTCCTGTAATGGCCTGTTTTTTTTTTTGGTCTGTTGGTTATAGTTACTGCTATCTATTACGGAATATCTTTATTTGGAGATTTTGTAGTCCTAGGTCGTTCATGCATCATTGATCTATCTGGTGGATCAATTAGAGAACGTGTTACACTTGATTCATTTGTCATGCACCTAGTAACGTCGTACAGAGGATAGTGGTTTGGCACTTTTGGATAGTGCCACCCGAGGATGAGGTTACAAAGGATTCTTAAAATAGTGTTGCCTTGCTTTGGATGTCCGACGACGAGGAATACTTAGTTAACCTCGCCGGATGATTTCCATAAGGTAGTTACAATTGGAAAGATGATGTTTCTCATGGAGCTGCAGGGACCACTTTGTTGCCCTTTTATACTTCATTAGGGGTTTACAGCTGCTACATAGTGACAATGAGTGAATGTGGTGTCGTTTTGTGGTGGACTATAAGTAATAGTGTTTTCCCCTAGCTAGGGTTTTTAGGGAGTGTAAACAATTAAAGTGGATGGTTGTGATCTCAAACACGAAGGCTGCTTTTTTAAGATCTCAAAAACCAATATGTGAACCTTACTGGAGATGATGGATGTTATATATGAGCTCCTCTGCTTTCATGTATGAGAGCCTTACTTGAAGGGGTAAATGGGAAGTACTCTGTTGGGTTGTCTACGTTTCCTTTCTAGTCTGCGTGGTGCTCTAATATCCAATTTCGATGGTTTATTGCTACATTGGGACATAGACAGGGAATGTTTGGTTAATTTAGTTAGGTATGTATATATCAGTTGACTTTTTTCAAGTATGTCGTGTTTTGTTCTCCAACTTATACTATAATCTGCTTGAATATGGAAATTTGAGTTTTTGTAATCAAATTAAGAACTCTTGCACAATTTTTCAGTAGGTAAGGGTTTTGTCTGAGTCGTTCATGTAGTATAAGTTGTGCTTCAGTTGGATTCTTGTTTTACAACTTGGTGCAAATTCTGTTAGATTGGCGATTCCTGAAACTTTGTTTTATACGAGTAATAATTGTCGTAGGTTGTTGCTTGGTTCTGGTTCTGATAGCTTATTTTCAAACCAAGCTTGCTTGAAGTTCGGATACTTGTTTGATATTCTAAAGTTTTCTTTAATAGTTTACAAGGTACAGGTTTTGGTTTTTGCTAATGAAGACCGGGAATTGTTGTCCCAGGGGCTGCTCAATAGTCTAGTCAATACCGTGGCATTATTGTGGTTCAACTACTTCTTTTGGGATTGTATGGGCAGTTTAAATTACATGTACGCAAATTTTCTTGTCTTCCATGTAGTAATATATTTTTATAATCTGGATGCCTGGAAAATCACAAATTATGTGAGAAAAAGATGTCCAGTCTTTGATAATTTGCTTGTTAGTCAAACGAGCGGCATCAGCACCCTTTAGCGTTGCTATCGAAAGTTATGACTCGCAGCTAAGTAGTTTTCTCACAACAATTTGGTAGCAAGCTGGGCAGATTTCTCTCTTTTGTGCGTAGCTCAGTTCTTTCCTGACTGGAATGGAATTCGATATGCAAGCTCAAAATAGGCATGATCTAATTTCTATACTTCGTGTTATATCCTTCCACGGTCTTTTCACCTTGGTAAATGGTGTCATACAAGTCGAATTTTTTATCCCTAATGGGTTAAGGGCTGATCTAACTTCTATACTTCAAAAATGTCTATGGTAGAACATGTAACTTTGGTGGTAGGGATGGCAATAAGACCCGCAATCGGCGGATCCCCGACCCGCCCCGTTCCTATAGGAGCGGGTTTTTTTTACTTTGACCGGGCCACAGGGCGGTACGGTTTTTTTAAAAAAATTCTGCAACGGGTTAGGGGTTGGTATGGTATTTAGTCCAATCGCACCACGACCTGTTCTTGCCCCGGTATATTAACCCAATTCTTCCTTTAAACGTAGCCATCCATCCAGCACATATATAAATGTCCTTATCATTCAGTCGTCCCCACTCCCCATTCCAACCCTAGCTTCCAAATTCCAATCGATCTCTCTCTATTGACAACAAGAGCAGGTGCCGCGGCGCTTCATTTGCCGACAAAAGGTGCTGCGCCGCCGGCGACTGACCTAACGGCACCGTTATGGCGTGATCGCTACCCTTCTCTCCTTCTCATTCGCACCTTTGACTGAACTTCTCTCCTTCTCCTTCGCGTCGTCGCTGCTGTGATCGCTGTCGTGATCTACTACCATTTTCGAAGGTTAGCAACTTAATTCATTCTCTGTTAGTTAATCTATAGTAGTTAATCTCTATAAGTCAATTTGGGTCACTGCACATCACACGCTCGACCATTTGCTCAAATGTTTCATCTACGTTAATAGCCTCCTTTACGGTCATATTTATTTAATTCATAATAACTAGAAAAATGGGGTGTCTACACCTTGCAAAACAAAGGTTAGTTCATGCCTATATAAAATCACACATATATCAAATGTACATATATCTAAGTAAATGGACAAACCAAAATATACGATAAATCTCCTTGGTGTAAGATAAAACAAATATCTTAAGCTTCAAATCTTATGGGTTCCTTTAAGGTAGGCTCCAATACCAATTATAGTAATAACTGGATCCCATAGGTAATAAAAAGTTTTCAACGGAAAGAAATAGACCACGCCTTAACAACCATAGATTACACAGCCGTAAACAAGACATCTAATTAAATCATACCTTTGCGTTCTTGTTAGAACTTGATGAAAACAATCTTGACACCAACTAGTCTTTCTCGCTATGACCCTACTTCAAATCCGAGTGTGAACTCTTATAATTCTCCAATCTAAGCTTTAAAAAACAATTCTAAGTTATTGAAAATATCATACAGGCATAAGAGAGAATGAGATAACAACCAAAACGCGAGAGAGAGATAGAGTCTTCTTAAAAGGGGGTGAACTGTAACCGATGAACAGTAACCGATAATGGTAAAAGGTCCCGGCAGAGCGGGGGGGGGGGGGGGGTTGCCCCCTTTTCTATAGTTCCTCTCTCCCTTTTTAATTCTACTCCTATCTCTTCAAGACTTTCCTAAACTTTAGGATTCGAGTATAGGATAGCAACGGGACTTGTGGGCTTTGTTGTTCCAGCTCTAATAAGAGCTAATAACTCGTAGCCTGATTCTGTTTCGTATTTTGTACTAATAAGTTCACTAAATTATTATTACTAAAATTCAAGCATTCAAAATGTTATAACTTTATCATACTACAGCTTTAACTCTACTAATTAATCAATGCAACTTTGCCCCTCCGTAGTTATTCGTAATTACCATCAAAGCCTTGAACTGTTGTGCCTCCCTTAGTAATAACATACTAGTCCATATGTCTCAAGACAAAAATTCTTATGATCATTAAATTGATTTAACAAATAAATCAATCTTTTAGTAACCAGTATAAATACCTTAATAAAAGACGTGGCCACAATTCATAAAGATCAACTTTATTATATCATAATATGAGAATATCGATAAAGTTTGGATGTCATATAAAAATATATGCTCTCATTATACATTGAACATAATCCCTACATAAATACACTGTATCTCACTTGCAGGTATATCAAAGCTTCTGCTTAATGACTATTAGGCTACACCACCTAGTATATAATTAAAAACATTGCATAATAGTAGTTGTAGAGATTATTTATAAAGTCATAGTAAGTTAAATATATATAATCTCAGGTAGTCCCTGTATAATACAGACAATATACTAGCATGTAAAATGGTCAAGATAAATCATATCATCTTTGCATACTACAATGTAGTAGATAATTGTCTAGTTCCATCCATCATTGTGAACAATCCTTTAATTATATATTTTATCATGATCATTATCTATCTGTGTATGCATTGGAAATGGGGGGATTATGAAGTACAAAACTATCAAGAATTAATAGGTATGTAAATGCTCAAATAATGAATGAAAACTATATTTATATTACATAGACAAATGCGTCAATACATGGGATTGGTGCTAGGGCTCAATCCTAGCACCCAGGCAGAGTAAAAATTATGAAATCTAAGCGAGCAACAAGACAACCAACTCATCATTCTCAACATGTCTAGAATCTTTCCTCATTTGTTGCATCAACTTCACATGTTCCTAAACCTCAGTCTGGTCACCCCCTTTGTGCTTCCACGGGAAAGGAAAATTAAGTTCGGCTTGGAGGGAGGGGTACCTGCTGTTCCAAACAGTCTAAGACTAGTTATTGTTGCTAAATCCAAGAGGGTTATTGTCATCATCCAATCCTAAAATGGAGTGTTTTGTTGGTAGTGCACCAAAAGAAGGAAGCAGCAGCCAACATATTTTTATCTAACAAAGTTTACACTTAGACAACTGAATAGGCTCATATATGCTTGTCTTACACTAAAGAATGACCTGATTGGCTAAAACTTGGTCCACCCACTTATTCCAGTGTTCATTAATATAAGGACACAGCCTAAATAATTGATATGAACTTCGCCGTAGCATCAAATGGTAAGTGCTTAGCATCTGGGTATAATGCGAGAATTGTTTTACCTAGTTTAAAGGAAGGACCAAGAGCGTAATGAACTTATTGGCACCGGCATCGAAATGTGGACAGTAAGATCTCAATCTTCCTTGACAAGACCAAGTATGATTGTAATACGTTGCGTTGGAGGAATAACGCATAACCCTAAATGTTTGTGGATCCTTTTGTCTAACAACCGGTGGATTTGCTGGACAGGTGAGAGAAGCCGTATAATTCTCAATCACTTGCTCAGAACAGAAGTAAAAGTTGTCGAAATTAAAGTCAAAGTTGTTTAGGACGTGAACAGAATTAACAGAGAATGAAAGAAGAATGTTACGATTCTAAAGATTTTTAGCTTAGGATGAGTTTTATAGGGTTAAGTCTCCAAGGTGGAACATGAGAAATATATCGCGGTTGCTTAAGATTATAAGTGGACTCTAACTCTTAGAGTTTGGGAGACGATGGATGTCATTTTGTTTTACCATTCAAATCCCAAGATAAGCATGTGGATGTCATAAACAGCTAAGAGCCTTCGAGAACTGATTTTATTGATGATATTAAAGAGTTTGAGGGGGCAATTATATCAGTTAAATAACATGATGACATCATCATGCTATTTTAGGGGGCATTGTTTACACCTAAGACATTCTTGACCAATTCGATCTTGTAACACCTCAAAAATTCGGAGCGTTGACCAATCACTCGATCAGTTACACTAAGACAATAATATCCTTACTACCAAATGGACAACCATCACCAAAGCAACTAAACCGTCAATCAAACCATACTCTCAAACGAACGTCATAAATAAAATACCAAATCTAAGTCTAAAAAAAAATTAAATAATAATATTCACCCACGCAGGGGTTCTAATGAACAATACGGTAACTTAAATTCACCTGCTCGCTTGCTTCTAGTACATTTTCAAGTAATCTAACGCTGGTTGTTGCATGCAAAAAAAGAAGTTAAATGAGAGTGAGTTTTTGAGAGTTCAGTAACGTCGATCAACGATTAAAAACAGAGCTATTCGAACGATTTTTCGTACGCAGTCAAATGATAATTTTTTTAAAAAAAAATTTAAATAAAACCAAAGCATTTCGATATAGATATAGTGAAGAGTATCAACTCTATCCTTCAAAATTAATAAATGTTTCAAAACATTTCAGGTACAAATGTACAATAAATAACGAAAATAGATGATATTGTGCATGAGCAATACAAATTAGCAAAACCACCCCGATAGTGGTTAGATACACTTTACATATGCATATGTGCACTAACTAGTCCAATTATGTATTAATTTCAACCCAAACCGAACAGACCATCATTATAACAGCAACACTACGCACCATCCTTATAATGCCTCAGATTACTAACTCATGTCAATATTTAGAAGAAATAAACACAATTCAAAATGTTGTATCATGGTTAAATCAATAAAACATATGAGCATTTAAAATAATTTCAAACGCGTCACTTTAAGGCTCAAGATAGGGTCTCATGGGCAATTTCAAAAACATTTTTATGTCGATAAAAAAAAATCGAAGTCCAATTAAGTTCAAAAACAAATTAAAATAAAACATACGAAGTCAAACTAATGAAATAGGGTTTCGGACCCTCTTACCTCAATTCAAGCTATATGTGCTACTAAGCAACCTCGTTCAGATCCTTTGATTTAACATATATTGACAAACTATTTATCAGGATACGATCTACGCTATGATGTTATAAACTCGGTATTAACTTCCTAGGCAGTTCTCATCCTAACTCTCGAAGTAAGCTAACAACAAGCTATTCACTTATGGCTAATAGAGATTTCTCAGAAATAGATAACATAGATGTTGCATATACACTATATGGATCGAAAAGTCACTTACATAATGCTACGCATTTCCTCGATACCAGAATCCTGTGCGGCGATTGCTTGTTACATCTGATCAAAAGAACTGCCCAATCCATTCCAAGCTCCTCTTAAATGAGTCAATAGTATACGCGCCCGTCTCCCCTTCTTCCAAAACTCACTTAGAGTAAATCCTACCATTTCCCTCATTTTCTTTCATTCTCCTTCTCTATGTATGCGTCCGACTCCATCCGGCTTTTCTAACTTTCTGACTCACTCTCTTGAACACTACAAGACAAGGACTAACACACCCCACGTCTTAATAACCCGTACTAATACACCTCCCCTTTTTTCTCTATGTTATTTTCTCTTATAAAGACGCACACAAACTCATAACACATCACACACATGCACCCATAGCCTCACAGGATAATCTTTGTCAAACTACACGAATACATGCATAACGCACACCTATACAAGCATAGTATACACATGCGTATGGTACTGTTAAGTTTGCCATCGAGAATGAAAAATTACCAAAATATTCTCCTAACGTATTTAAAATTACCAAAATACCCTTAATGACCAACATGACCAGAAGTAATTTCAAAATACTTCAAAACTCATCTACATATGTATTAGGCTGAAATAAGGCCAACAAGCCCTTTGAAAAATATTATTTTATTTCAAAAACTCCCTCTGGTTCTTAACGGCGCACAAGGCGACTAAAGCCACTACACATGATAACCAATATTGAAAAGCCTTGAAACTTTAGACACTAAAATATTTCGGTGGTAAAAAGTCACTGTGAAACTTTCAGGCAAAAATAATCTAATTTGCTATTTTAATAAATCATGAATGACAGTTTAGATAAAATCATTTCACGCTTTTCGAGGACACTGAAAAATTTAATAAAATTATAGATCGTAGAAATGCAAAAATAACTAGGGTTACAGTTTTGCACTTAGCCAAAATCATAACGGAAATGGCTTTTAAAAATAAGAATCTGGACTGCTGGAAAAATGATGGCCCTTTAGCGACACTTTTCATCTTCTACCTCAAGAATTATCATCTCCAAACAGGTGTACACACATTTATACCCATTTGCCTGAAACAACCATACACACGCCACTCCACTCAGCCAACCCACTGCACTCACTCTCACACCCACACTTTCCACACACACATGTACACACTGGTTAAACATACAAATTAACCCACACCCACACACACACACACTGAAATACTCACACACATGCACACTTATTCACCAATATACACACAAGTCACGTACCGTAACATACACACACCAAAACACACTGATTTACACACACTACGCACACAGAAACTCATACGCACACACATTTTTTACACACACACATGCATATTTCACACACACCCCCACACATTCATCACTCAGAAATGCACACAAACACTCCATACCCATCTGTACACACATTTCACACACACACTTTTCACTTTCACCCAGACAAAAGCACACTTGGTTTACACAAAAGACACAAACACACACTCTCACAAAACACAGCCACACACCTTCCTTCACAACAATTACACACACATACACCGCCACAATTCAGCCAATTCCAGCCACTGCAAGCACAACCATGATACTATTCTACTCTACACCGCACCAAAATCAGAACACCACCACTGCACACATTCACCAACAGCACAAGTACCCCCAAGAACCCATTTTATACAAAGTGCCACAAAGAAATTCTAGTCCCAAATTCACCAAATATGCGTGTTACCGCTACCCCGTTGTTTGCGGTAAAAATTTTGTAGAGTCACCATCAGGGGCGGAGCCAGGAATATTTTTCAGGGGGTGCTAAAATTATATGTCCGTTATCAAAATTTTAATTTAAATAATATTAAAAACAAAGTGCACTTATAAAGCATACAAAAAGTAATATTAAGTTTCACGAGAGTCATTAAAGACTAAAAAGTAATATAAATGTAACATATTAAACTAAAAGCAACTGAGGAGACGGCAATTCATTATTCATTAAGCAAATGTAACATATTAAACTAAAAGCAACTAGCATACTGCAGATAACAATTCTTTATTCATTCAGCATCTAAGACTCTAAGAGGCTAAGAGCAACTGAGCAAGAGAAGAGGGAAGACTCACCAGTCAGTCAGTCACCACTCACGCAAGGGCCAAGGCCAAGATGAAAATTCAGATCTGGTTCTTCAAGGGCGCCGGCGCCGGCGCGTCGCTCGCGGGACTGCGGGACAGCGGAGGTCGACGGTCGTCGTCGTCGTCGAAGGCTCGCCGGTGGGTGGAGCTGTCACCGGTGGATGGAGCTGTCTGAAGGAGCTGTCGCCGTTGAAGGAGCTGTCGCCGTTGAAGGAGCTGTCGCCGGTGGGTGGAGCCGTGGAGCTGTCGCCGGTGGGTTGAGCTGTCGCCGGTGAGACCGTGAGAGAGAGAGAGAGAGAGAGAGAGAGAGAGAGAGTGCTGTCGGCCAGTCTCGGGGAACGGGGATTGGGGAACGGGTTTCGGCCTCGGGGAACGGGATCTCGGGAACGGGGTCAACGCGGTTCCCAAAAAAAAAATTTATTTTTTTCCCCCAGAAGTCAGGGGGTGCTTCAGCCCCCCCTAGTCCTAACGTGCCTCCGCCCCTGGTCACCATGGGTTGTTGGCAGTGAGCGTCGCAACGACAGAGGACAGTGCTTGGCAGCTGGGAAATTGGGTTAAACACCCAAAATTACTGAGTTGGCCCCAGGGGCGGACCTACACGGTGACAAGAGGGGGCTGAAGCCCCCTGAACTTTTGAAAAAATTGCTTATGGAGGTGGTTCTGCTGAAATTTTCCCAAATTGTTTATGGAGGGGAGGTGCAAACTTCTCATGGTTTTATCTATGTTTCCCCTTTCCTGTTTGTATCTAAAACGTGACCTTAGCATCTTACTTGAATCTTGCGCAATGTTTAGTTGAGAATTTGATTTGAAGTTGCGTTATGTGCTGATTATCTAGCTTGCTAGTTGGGTTATCAATTTAAGTGGTTAATTACGCACTCTAATATACAATAACTAATGCATAATGTATAACTTGATTGCACCGAGAGTGACAAACAAAGGATGATGAGGTTGTGGACAAGTAGTTGTAATTAGAATCCCAGGTTTGCTGGGCGTACTTAGATGATTATATATTTTAATTTTAGTTTAATTTCAGTGATTATATATGTTAATTTTAGTTTAATTTCAGTGATTATATAGAGGTTTAGAATATATGTTTGGTTAATTTAATTTTAGTTTGATTTCAGTGATTCTATCGAAAACTTTTTAATATTATTTTACTTAATTTTTTTTTTTTTGTGAATTCCATATAATTTTTGCACCCTGAAAAAAAATTCTGGTTCCGCCCCCTGGTTGCCTGCTGTTTACTCCTGCCACCTTTACCGATTGGGCGTTCCATCGCCGGAATCTCTACCTGTAAACAAACGAAACACCTGTAAAAATGCCAGGGTGGTTCAGTTGAGGAGTAGTAAATGGTCGCTGGTGGTTGCAGATTCCGGCAATGAAGGCTGAAGATCGACAACTGCGATTTGGCTCTCCGTGAAACTTTAGTGGCGACGCCAATTAGAGGTCACGGTAGCCACGGCGGTTGGTCGATGGACGGAGGGAGAGAGCCGACAACTGGTCGATGATCGTCCTTTGGTGTCGATCGGGATTTTGGTTGGCTGGTGATAAGTACCGTGCGGTGGTAGCAGCGCCGCGTTGGTTGAGGCACGATGGTCGCGGATGTGTTGGGCAATGGCGTTTGGTGAAGGTGTGCGGTCGGAGTTGATCGCCGGTGACCACTTGTGTGGTTGGCAATGGGCTGCCCAAATATGGCAGAGGCGCCACCCACTCTACGCCCGGCTGCCTTTTTTTTCTCTCTCTCTCTCTCTCTCTCTCTTCTCTTCTCTCTGTGTACTCCGCCTTTTTCTCCCCAAATTTCTCTACTATTTTAAGTATTCACTCGCCAATTTGAAATAACCAAATTGGGATATAAAATTAATTGCATAGTAACCTTAATTCAATTATAAATTTGTAAGGTAACCGCCTCACTTCCATTAATTTCCAATTACACCCACTCGTTATTTGCAACTTAGAGCCTATAAAAAAATGTAGCTAGAGATCCCCAATATTACTGCTCACTATAAACGTCGGTAAAGGTCTTGTAATATTACTTACCACAGTTACCGCTAAACTAATAATTTAATATGCTTGAGTAAACTTAACCTTAGGTTCGGGATGTTACAGGTCTAGTGCAACTGATTCGATCTAACTCCCCAAGTTGCCATATTGACAAAGGATGGAATTCAGTCCCAAATAAAGGTACGTTACTGTCAAATTAACCAAGGCAATGGATGCTTGACACTTGCCCATACTCTGAACAAGGAGAAATTCACGAACCTCACATAGACAGAGCATGAAAGTTTTAACCGCCTAACGTGTTATCCAAATAAAAGTTGTGAAAAATGTGCCAAGATCAAGAGAAAAGGCCCTACCACGAGTAGATGTGCGGCAAGTTCTGCACAAAAAAAGGGTTAACATAAATAAGGGGCTAAAAGGCACGCTTCTGCACGTGGTGCATAGTACCCAACTGGACAAATCATAGGCTTGTGATTTGGACCCAAGAACAAAAGCTATAAATGATGTAGTGAAACCCCTTTTCAGCACCTTTTACAGAACTACTTTTCAAAAAACTGGTATTCTAAGGGTTCGTTTGACAAATTTTTTTTTTGGTTTTCAGTTTTTAAAGAGCAGCTTAATTTTTTTTTTTTACAAAAACAAGTGGGTGTTTGATAACCCCTTTTTTTTTTATTTTTTTTTTTTTGTGTTTGGTAACCTTTTTTATTTTGATTTTTTTTTTTTTGTGGTTTGCGGTGGCGGTGGTGGGGTGTAGCGGTGGTGGCCGGTGGTGGTGGTGGTGGCCGGAGGTGGCTGCCGGCAGTCGCCGGCGGCCGGAGGTGGCTGCCGGCAGTCGCCGGCGGCCGGAGGTGACAACCGGCAGTCTCCGGCGGTGGTCGCTGGGGGCTTGCGGTGGTCGCCTGAGGTAGCTGCCGGCGGTGGGAGGGTGGTGGTGGTGGTCTAAGAAAAAAAAACCAAAAGTGAAAAAAAAAACCAGTTTCTGGGGTTTTTTTTTTTTACTCTTCAGTTTAAAACAGTTTAAAAACTGGTTTTTAAACTGAAAAAAAAAATGGTTACCAAACGCTCCTTTTTTTTTCAGTTCTTAAAAACTGAAAAAAAAAAGAGGAATTTTTTTTTGTCAAACCTAGCCTAAGTAAATAATCTATCTTAGTTGATCAAACCTCCCCATTTTAAACAGTCAAAATGGATTACCCTTGAATTAAATGATTTTTTGATTTCAAGTGTTGAGGCTCATTAAAGTTGATATTTCAAAACACTATGAAGCTACTTTGTCTTTTCTCAATAACTTGCATGTGGTTTGGTTAAGAGCAAAAGTAAATTAAAGTAGGGTAGCTTAAAATTAATTAGCACCGAAGTTCTAAAGGCTTAGGCAGAAAGAACCTTGAAGATAAAATAAGTTTTCACAAATCGCTTGGAGCAATTTTACTGGCAATTGTGTTATAACACTCGAATTAGTCAGATATTGGCACATCTGTCAAATATTTGAAAGTCAGAATGTTTCAACGCAAACATAATTATTGTAGCCTTTGAGGCATCATGTAAGAAAAGAATAATGCGCCCTTTTACCGATTTTCACTGCTCGACTCTCTCCCCGTGTGAAAAGTTTATCTCCCAATTAGGCACCAATCTCTCCTTCTTTGAAAAGTAAATCTCCTAATTGGACACCACCTGAATAATGTCGGTCACCACCGCTGCAAAAACCCTTGCCCCGTATGCGCTCGACATTCTTTTTGGTGATTTACATCCCTTCGTTTAGTCAAATCCCTCTAACGAATTAAACTCTGTCGGCAATTTAATGTCGGCTGGGGGGGGGGGGGATGGAGGCTAGGATATCGAACTCATTTGTGCGTGGTGGTGACTAGAGAAGGAAAAAAAAGGCATAATCATGTTTCATGATATGGTTGTATGAAATAAGGAATTACTGGCAGCATATGGACCACCTTATTATAATTTTGTGCGAACCTCACGGCTAAGGTGTTCGTTTAGCATTTTTATGTTATGTTTTTGTATTAATGACTAAAAATAATCTTTTTAGTTTTATACTTTTACCATTTTTTAATTCTTGTCTTGAAAAAATCTCACCAAATAGTGGAACATGTGAATATAGCTGTACTTTTTTTTAGACCTGGCAAAATTTTACCCACACCCGCGGGTAGACCTGGACCGCTGCCTAAAACGCGGGTACAAGTAGCAGAATTGATTACCCGCAAAAAATTGACATGTACCCGGACTGGACTGTTTTGAGAGAACCCATCCGGGTTGGGTACGGATTACCTGCGGTTTACCCGGTGACTTACTATATATACAAGGCAATTTTAAGGATTCACATCTCTTTCTCCATTTCTCCTCAGCCGCCCACCCCAGAATTCATCTCTCTCTCTCTCTTTCCCACACTCGGAGTCTCTCAGCCGCCCACCAGATCTGTCCATCTAATCTCTTGCAGTCGCCGGCTTACCGCATCTCCAGCCTAACCAAGCCCTCCACCTCGCAGAAACCGACCATCGTCACCACCGGAGACCTGACTTCGTTTTGAAAACCCACCACTACAAAACTGACCCTCCACCGCGGGCCTCAAGTATCACCACTGCTAGTCGCCGACAGCCATAGAAGAAGCGACAACAACTGATGCGCCTTGCTCCGATCTCCTCGCATCCGATCACCACCGTCGACCGCCACTCAGAGCCCACACACTTCAAGGCCACCACGGATCTGCCGACTACTCCACAGTTTTGCCACCAATCTTTAATTGTTGTATTTTTTATTATTATTGGTGGATGTAATTGTTGTATTTTGGATTGTTTGTTTGTGGGGAATGGCCGAATGGGATTGTAATAATGTAAAACTTAATTATATTTGTTTTAGATTGTGGGTGGGGAATGGGTTATGGTATGTTCTTTAACATGTTAGTAGATATATTTTGTCGTTCGTTGTATCTAATTTTTCTGGATTTGAAAATAATTCTAACTATTAGAAATAAAGAGTTGAATACTAGCTGAAAAAAGAAAAGAAACAAAAAGAAAAAAAAATATGCCTAAGTAAGTAGATAGAAGTTTTGTTTATTAAAAAAAAAAATTCAATCATTTACCCACGGGTAATATCCGGCCCGCAAGGGCCCAGGGTATGGGTATTGAAAAAGGCTATCCTGAAAAAATCGGGTAAATTTTACCTGGACCGTTTTTACCCGTACCCGGCGGTTTTACCCGTTTGCCAGGTCTACTTTTTTTCTAACCAACCTTCACTGAGTGTCAGAAAAAAGCAAAAAATTAACGTTGTTCGTGTACCCTTCTGACACCATTACATCATTGATCTCCCTCTCTCTCTTTATAGCAGCTCCACCATGGCACCGCCAATGATAATCTTCGTGCCACCACGAAGAAACACGCCCCCTACTGTAGCCACCATGGCCTCCACCAAACACCTCACTCTCATCTCCTCTAGCCGTATCATGACCACACAGTCGCCACTCCACCACAAAACCACCACGATCTTTATTCGACCCACTATCGCCTTCATGTCACTATAACCCTCAGCCACCAATACATCGTCAACCATAATCACATCTTTTTCTCTCCACCACCATTTGTAACCCACGATTGCTACCGAACCACTGTAACACCATCCTCCATAGAGTCACCAACACCATCATAGCCTTAACACCAACCCTTAAACCTATAGATAATGGCGGAGGTGGTAAATTTTGGGAATTTGGGGCGACGATAGGTTGGCAAAATGTCAATGAAAAAGGGAAAAAAATGGTGGGGTTGCATTTGACTAGAGTGGGCCATGGAGCTCACAATTAAAGGGATTTTAGGTGTATTTATGGTACCTTCACACACAAATAGTGAGGATATTTAGGGGTAAAAATGTAAATAAAGCAAATACATAACCATATTTTTAACTAGACATGAAACAATGAAGATAAAAAGGCAAAATAAAAATAAAATCTATACTATATGTATTTGGATTCAATTGATAAAGTCTTTGCCTTCTAAACCTCTAATTTTTTTAAAATTTTTTATTTTTAAAATATAACCAAATAAGTATTAAATTATAATTGGTCAGAAAGTATTCTTCAACTCTACGACCCTTAAGCATCCCATCCCGTAACCTCCATTGCCCTAATTTATAATTATCTATCTCCTTTTCGGTGTATAGCATAAGATTTAACTAGTTTATAACGAAGATGATTAAGTTTACTTAAAAGGCTTTGTTTGACAAAACTTTTTTTTATAGGTTTTCAGTTTCCAAAAATAAATAAATTTAAGAGCAGTTTAATTTTTTACAAAAACAAGTGGGTGTTTGATAACCCAGTTTTATTTTGAGTGTTTTTTTTGGGTGATTGATAACCCAGTTTGTTTTTTTGTGGTGGTTTGCGGTGGCGGTGGTAGGGCATAGAGGTGGCCGGCGGTGGCTGGTGGCGGCCGGCGGCAACCTTCTCAGACTGCCGGCAAGCCGCTGCCGGCCGCCGGCAGTGGTCGCCTGAGGTGGCTATCGGCGGTGGGAGGGTGGTGGTCTAAAAAAAAAAAATCAAAAGTGAAGAAAACAAAAGAATGATGTTTTTTTTTTCTTCTTGAGTTAAAAAACTGGAGAAGAAAAAAAAATTGTTACCAAACCGTTTTTTTTTTATAATTTTCAAAACTGAAAAAAAAAATGAGTGTTAAACGGGCATTACTTTTCATCAACTGACTTTTTTTTGGGTACATACTTTTCATAAACTAACTGCGGTGAACTAATTGCCCAATTTTGCCCGCCTTTTCCCTTCCCATTCCCTTCTAAACCCTCGACTCTCACTGAATCTCCAATTTACAAGAAAAACACACACACACACACACACACACTCAAGCTCAAGAGTTTTTTTTTTGGTGCAACAAGCTCAAGAGTTGCATGTAGCAATTTCACCGTAGAAACGAAGAGAGAGAGTGGACCGATCAAGATGAGCACGGTGGACAAGATGTTGATAAAGGGCATCAGGAGCTTCGACCCCGAAAACAAGAACGTCATCACCTTCTTCCGCCCCTTAACCCTCATCGTTGGCCCCAACGGCGCCGGCAAAACCGTACTTTCAATCCCTCTACTCATTCATCACACTGCCTCCGTTTTCATCCCCTTTTTGACTCTTTTTTTTTTTCGAATTTCTAGGTTACATATCGAACTCAAATGACTATTACATATAAAAAAAGAAGAGTAAAGTAAATAAAACATTATTTCTCCAGTCAAACTAAGGCAAAACCAACGAGCACAGTAGACTCACTACCATCCTTGTAGTTGTATCTTTCTATATATTTTTGCATTTATTTTTGCGTGTTACAAATAATTGGCGTGTGTGTTGGTTTGCAGACTATAATTGAGTGCTTAAAGCTCTCGTGCACCGGAGAGTTGCCCCCAAATGCTAGGTCTGGTCACAGTTTCATCCATGATCCCAAGGTACTTTTTCTAGCGACATTATCTCCACTTTTGGCGGCAAATAACTAATTCACCTTAAGCCCCAAGAAGTTGGGATTATATTAAGTTCCTCCACTCGTTAGTTAAGCAAATCTTCAATAAAAAATGAAGTGATGCAGGTTTGTAGTTCACACAAAAATGTCAGGGTCGGTGTACTTATATGCTGAAATACCATAGTTATCGGAACCAAACTGGTCAAGGAAAAGTGTCTCCCGTGGAACCATTTATGATTTATATGAGCCATATTGATTAAAAAATACGTATTTATTGTAGAAACTAAAACATTACCGTGTGGTATACGAAGTTTTTAAAAAGCAAAATGGTAAATTACTCAAATTGGTCAATAAAGTAGTCTTTATGCCTCTTAGTTTCCTCAAGTAAGTTGGATGAAACCATTTTGTTTGTTAAACTCATCAAGAACCTTTCCAAAGTAAAAAAGAAGTAATGTGAAGTACCAAGTGAAATGATAGGTTATAAGAAAGTAATACAGATTTATGCTATTGCTGTCAAGCACAACGACCCTGTCGGTTTGGTGGTATAGTACTAGCTCCCATTCACAAGATGGCACGAAATCGATTCCCAGCTGCCCTACATATCTATCTAGAATGAATGTCCTCACGGGTCCATGTGATTCAACTACCTCTTTGAAGGCATTCCAACGGGTTTGCCCTCTTTTCACCTGCTTATACCGGGTCTCTAGGAAGCAACGACACCTCTTCCGGCTCGAGTATTGCGTGCGACACCTACCGACACCCGGACACCCTCCAGACACGTGTCGGACACCTCCTGCAGTGTTCTTTTTATTTTTTTCTGATTGTCAGACACCATGTCAGACACCTTACGCAGAAAGTGTTCGATTCGATGCAAAACTGCAAAATTTTAAACTTAAATTGAGGGTCACGATGGAATGTTAGGGAAACTTGGGATTTTAGTGTGAACTGGAAAGGGCAAACCCCAATGGTGGATTGTATTTCAATCGACTTATGCTAACTGAGAGGGAGATAGGGCTTTTCAACGAGACAATCAAACATAAAAGACGGATCTCTCATTTGATAAGCGTGTTGATGATGGAGGTTCAGAGGACAATAAACGGTGATGAGGCAATTAATGTTGATTAAATGTTGGTGGATGGAAGAGATGAAATCCATTTGTCATTTCCTTTTGGCTTGGTTTTATGGGATCTTGCACTACCGTATTTTCTATAGTAACTTGATTTTAAGTATGACTCGAATTTAGGGATTATTAGTTGGTGTTTTACTTTTTCATGAGGGCGGAATGTGCTTGAAACTTGTATAATCATGCCCATACATAACATATACATATAGATATCCAGCGGTTTCTTGCGGTGTCCAAAATATGTTATTTTCAAAATTGCAGTGTCCGGTATCATCGTCAGTGTAGGCGTCGCAGTGCCCGTGCTACTTAGCTGGGTCTTTTGCATTTCGATCCACAGACAAAACCGAACTGGCCGAGTGATAGGTTCATGGTTGAACTGGTTAGTCCGGCTCGGCTCTCATAACTATGTGAATTACACTATGTTAAATTTGTTTAGGTCCTGTATGCTTCCTGGAAAGTATCACGTAGCAGAAAACATTTTCAGAACAATTAGTGAAAGAAGAAAGTGTAGGAGATGAAGAGATTGCTTTCCTACATGGTTCAAAAAGTCGGACGAGACACTGAGTTTTCAGCGCATCAGAACATTTTTGGAAGCCACAGAACCGACTCAAACCCTGAGTCAATATCATCACGAGACACTATCTGAAATTTTGCTGGGATCTTGCTGAGAGCGCCAAAATCTTTGTTTAACAGCAAGATTATCAAGATATGCGTCGTCATATCGGCATATTTTGGGGCAACATGGAAGAAGAAATAGAAAAGGAAGGGAAGAAAAGGAGAATGAAGATCTTATATCTTTACATTGGCTACCACAAACAGCTCTAATGTCATGCCCCTTCTTTACAGGCCAAGATCCATAAGTACAGTTGGAGAACGTATA
>JAVXUO010001237.1:0-32988 GCA_033065855.1 Escallonia rubra | reverse complement strand
TATAACTATACACTTTCATAACACGCTAGCTAGTCCAAATTAATGAAAAGTTAATTATTATCATTGTCAGAGGTTACTTAATGTTTGATAAATAACCGCTCTACTCCGTTACAATTAAAACTTCTTCTTCATATGTAGCGGAGTCAGCAGGGGGCACTGGTGGGCTGGTGCCCACCCGCTTCTCTATCAATATTATATATATATATATATATATATATATATATATATATATATATATGTTTAACATCCGATAATAAAAGTTCCTACCTAAAAATTTTAAAAAAAGCTTAAGGAGATGTCATTTTAATCATTTTACATGTTAAAATAGTATAAAAATATTTATTGTTCATTTTAAATGCTGAACTTACACACGAAAATGCAAAGGCCAAACCACTATATATATATATATATATATATATATATATATATATATATATATATATATATTGCAAAGATTAAGTTGAATACAAACTGTCAAACGAATAAATTTTGGCTCCTACCTAGGTTGTTGGAATCTTCTTCCAATCATGTATATAGTGGTAATTAATAGTCGCTTCTGTTAACATTTTCAACAACAATTCTTAACAGATTTTTTAAACCTCACTAGAAAAAGTCACTAGAAATATTTAGCGATCATTAATTATCGCCATATAGGGAGTAGGATGAAGATTTTTTCAACTCGAGTAGCAACTAAAAAAATTTCATTTAATTTTATTTGATTTGAGATGGTATAGTTGCAAGGAACAAAATCAAAAAGTGATATACTTTGGTGACATCCATGGATTCTGCCGAAATCTACGGAGTCCGATGGAAATCCATCAAAAAGAGCCAAAACCCATGTATAAAATTCTGAACAGTTGCCTTAAGTAGTGTGACCACGAGTTTTCTAGTTTTTGTTGTCTTCCATGGTGAGCTGACTCTTTTTTTTTTTCAATGAGAGGATGACATTAATAGAAAATACCCATTACAAATTTTGTCTCTACACGTTCATGACTATCAAATTTACATTACAAATAAATAACATTGTACTAGCACCATAAGTCCATACAAAAGACATATAATACTTTTAAAGATTACAAAAGAGTTTCATTGAGAGTTTTTTTTATAAGTAATACTGTTTTAAAACTTAATTATCAATCTACTTCATTTTGAAACTTATTTACCTGCATACCACACTTTTAAAAATCACGATTTGAAACAACGATTTTAAAGTAGAAATTGCAGTTTAGAACCATGACTTTAAGTAGATTGGTAATTAAGTTTCAAAATTGAGTAGATTGGTAACTTTCGAAGAACCACGAGAAAAGACAGAACATCTAATTCTAGACGTTGAAACTCTTCCAACAGTTCCCTCTTATCTTCGGCTGCCAAATACTTCAGAAACCGATTCTTTACCCCTGAATCTCAAATCCATTGATAACGTAATTGCAGATGGAATGAACGCACGGATAAACTTCCGCGATGGAGCCATTTGGGGCTCTTCTTTCCTGCCTTTCCTCCTTCGGGAAGGCCCCCCCGGTGGTTGAAGTATTCTTAACAGATCGTGATGACCTTGGATCAAAAAATGATGAACCGAAAGACGTATCAGCCTGGCCAAATGACAGGGGGCCATTATGTGATTTATCCAGAGGGTATCCGACTGCTCCATCCTGATGGGGTGGTGGGAATTTCTTACTCTTACTCTTAGCATTGGTTTGTGTCGCAACTCTGTACCTCTGGAGATCAAAGCAAATAAAAAGCCAAGTAAATCGCACATTGACAAAACACAGTTTTTGAGTTAAAAGTGTTGACGCAAATTGAGCTACCCCACAGAAAGAAAAGGAAAAAAAAAAAGAAAGGACACAAGTAGAAGCAAGAATGATTAGAGAAATAATACATATATTTTACTAGTCACAGGTCCTACCATGAGCTATCTGGTAAAGCTGAATTGACCAAAAGAGAACCGTCGTAGCCGGCAAGGTATGACAATAGACCTAGAAGTGTGAGAGTAGAAAACAACTTCTTCCTTTCTTTGGCCGACATCCAGAAACGTAGAATGATAATGAGGAGAAAGATGGCAAGAATGTACCACTTAGGTGCTGAACTTATGACGAATGAAAGAAAATGGAGTGGACCGACAAAGGAGAAAACCAAACAAACCATAAAAAAGAAAGAAATACAAATTCTGCAAACTAAATTTCTTGTTATTATTATATTAATGCTAATGTAAAATTGAGTAGATTGGTAATTAAGTTTTAAAACAATATTATTTAGGGAAAAAACTCGTTTCATTGATCCAGTCTTGATTTACTTGTGTCTGGGGATAGCAAGCAAAAGCTGACAAGAGGATGCTTCTTTAAGTAGACCAAATGACACTTTATCTACACAAAATGACTGAAAATCTAATAGAATATTACAAATGTTGTATATTACACTTTACCTACTCTCACACCCCCGCTTGCAGCGTACCGGCAAAGCCTTAATCTCCAAAGCTAAAATCCTACTCAGTCGGCGGGATTAATCCGTCGCTGCCTGCAGCGCACCGGCAAAGCCCTAATCTCCAAAGCTAAAATCCTCCTCCGACGGCCGCCCTGCACTGCAATGTGACAAGGACCACGACACCCCCTTTCATCGCGAGTCACGACACCACTTGTTGCCTTCTTGCGATGTGGTCACCACTTCACTTATTTTAGATTGGAGAAAAAGATTGGAGAGAGAAACCCTAATTTGAAATTTAGGGTTTTGAAACCCTAATTTTAAGGTTTCAAAACCCTAATTTTCAAATTAGGGTTTGATATCCTAATTTAAAAATTATTATAAAAATTATTCATGATATACTGTACAAGGGCAGTATTGCCATTTTTAAAATATGTAATGATGAAAATTACACTTTTTGGACGGAACCCTGACGAATGGATACAAGTGTTACTTTTTTAACGTTTTTTGTCATGGTATGTTAAATTTTGAGACTTAGTGTCCTTGACTGTAATTATACCATAACCTCAGGGACATACGTGTAATTAGCCCAAAGAGAAAGCAGTTGATCCACAACGAATCGTATTATCAACAAAACAACAAAACTCAAGCTTTGTTTGACAACACTTTTTTTTGGTTTTCAGTTTCCAAAAGAAAAAAAAAGTAAAGAGCAGTTTAATTTTTTTTTTTTTACAAAAACAAGTGAGTGTTTGATAGCTCAATTTTTATTTTGAGTTTTTTTTTTTGTGGTGGTTTGCAGTGGCGGTGGTGGGGCGTGGCGGTGGCCGATGGTGGCTAGTGGCCACCGGCAGTCGCCGGCGGTGGTCATCAGAGGTGGCTGCTGTCGGTGGTCTAAAAAAAAATCGAAACTAAAAACCGAAACTCATTTTTGGAGTTTTTAAAAACAGTCTTGATTTAAAAACTAGTTTTTTAAACTGTAGAAAAAAAAATGGTTACCAAATGCGTTTAATTTTTCAGTTTCCAAAATTGAAAAAAAAAAAAAAAACACTGTCAAACGGGGCCTCAAATTACTATCAGAAGGTTGGAGGAAGAACGGACAGATCAGAGGAGAAGGATCCATGTACTGAAAGGAGAAAGAAAAGAAAATCCAAGGGCAATATAGGTTACTCAACAGCCTTTATTATCTTTCTTCACATGCATGCAAAGTTAAAGTTACCATATTTTCTGAGACGAAGAAGTATCTTTTATCATTTGTATCGACTCAGCTTAAATGTTTTTTTGTTTTGTTTTGTTAACATACTTATCACGTGTGCCAACGATCCTTTGAATATTAAAGTCCTGTCCGAACGAATCACCCATTCAGATTCCACCTGATTTGATAGTGGAAATTTTTTTTCCTACTTCCTGTGACCTTTTTTTCCCTTCGAGTTTCTTCGTAAAATGACTTTTTGAGTTACAAGAAACCAGATCTTCATAGATTACTTTATAAGGTCTTTAGAGGGAACAACTAGAAAGGATGAGACTAAATTCATACTTTTATTTGTGATATGTTTTAGTTATAAATTGTGAATTTAGCCAAAACTACACATTAAAATATTTTAATGATAGTAACAGGGGCAGGAAAAATTAACTAAAGAGTATATTTCACAACATTGAAAAAATAGGGGAATAATATATGGGACTATGGGCGTCCCAATCGTCTTATTTGTGTTTCTTAATATCTCTATTTCAATTACTAGTGAATGAGTCTTTAGCAACGTGGGTATAAAAATCTGGTGGCCTTGTTGGACTAAAAAGCTCTCAAGGTGCACTACTGTTCAGATATAAATTTTATATTGAGAAAATAACGATCAACATATCAACATACAAGTCTTGTGGGCAACTCTTTATATTGTCAATTGATTTTGAGTTAGATGTTCTCACATCTATCAATAAGTCCACAACTACATGGAGTTCAAATTGTCCTATAATAAAAGAGAACCGGTTATGCAAGCGAGAAGAATCGAAACCACAACGTAATTAAAGTTCTGATATCATGTTAAGTGTTCATTTACGCTACAAGCTAAACTGGGCCAATTTTTCATTTTTGTTTTCATAATTTTAAAAATTTTACACAAGATGCCTTTCTAGAAAATTGAAAACTATCTATTGACTCATTTTGATACCATTTTCAGAATTAAGAAAATAATGGAATATAGCTACTACATACCCATATATATATATATATATATATATATATATATATATATATATATATATATATAAATGGGAGCTGATCCATTGATAGCGCTAGCAAAATAGGAGAAGTTGCTAGCGCGATCTGACCGTCCACGCGCGATCTGTGGACGGTCCAGATCTTTTTTTGCGTTTTTTTTTAAGTACATCCGCTACATAATGTAGCGGACAAGTTTTTTGACAAAAATACCTTCCAACTTCGTCCGCTACATTATGTAGCGGACAGAGGCCATACTTTTTTCTGACTTTTTCTCTCTCCTTCTCTGACCACTTTTTCTGACTCTTTCTCTCTCTCTCTCTCTCTCTTTCTTTTTCTGACTCTTTCTCTCTCTCTTGCTAGGAGATCGTCATATGCAGAGAAGCAACACGATGACCCAACTGCTCTCTTCCTGGTAAATTGATCTTCTTGGTAAATTGATAACCAGCCTTGCTAACAAAATCTCCTCTACAATAATAAGAATGTGCCGGCAAGGGAGCAAACCCAACTGCTCTCTTCCTGGCCGAGCCCTCCTCAGAATCAGAAGCCTTCTTCAATGGGGCTTCACTGGTTGTGCGCTTGTAAAGGCCAAACCACTTCTCCAGCACGTACCCGTACCGTCTCCATGGCAGCATATGCATTTCCATGGTTTTCATAGACTCTTTGGTAGTGCTGCACATTAGCCTCACAACCCGCTTCAGCTCTTCCGCTTTGCCCACGAAAATTGGAGGCAATTCATCGAGCATCGACGCATAAAGGTCAGTTGGCCGGACTATTTCGAACTCGCCGGCAAGAAAAGCTTCGACTATGTACCGCGTTCCTGCAACGTTGACATCAACGTACTCGTAATCGCCGGATGGAAGCCGTCTGTTTCTATCCCATAGATGCTGCACCAAAATCATCAAGATCAGCCATAGCTGCTGCGTTAATAGAAAGAATCAAGATTGGTGGTGGCGGCGTGAAACGGAAGAACCACCACAACCAAGAAACCAACAATGATTCATCCCAGGCAGTGTCTCCATCACCCACAACCACCACCACTCTGCCACTGCCGCTGAACCCATCACCACCACCATCCGAACCTCCGCATCCCCCAACCACCATGTGACCCTTTGCCGCCCCCAAACCTCGACGCAAGAGAAATCATGAATCTGACCATACGTGAATCTCTAAGTCCAATCAAAATAGAACAAAATCTGGAGAAAAAATTAATGAAAAAAGATGCAGCGGTGCCCAGAGGCTACGGCGGCGCCGAGGTTACGGTTGCAATGTCGAGGCTGATGTGGTGAACCTTGTCACTCTCTCTGTAAAGGTGCTAACGATGATGATGGATATGGGGGCTGGGGAGGCGAAGAAGAAGAACATGTAGTTCAGAGAGGGGAGAGAGAGAGATGAACAAGAGATGGGTTTTTTTTCCTCTAAAGAGAGAGAGAGAGTGTGTGAGAATTGATGTGGGGTTGGCAGACTGTCTGTCTTTTCTAAAATATGGTCCGCTACATTATGTAGCGGACAATATTTTAGAAAAGACACTTGGAGATTGAGGGGTATATTCGTCAAAAATATCATCCGCTATATAATATAGCGGACAGACTTAAAAAAAACGCAAAAAAAAAAGATCTGGACCGTCCACAGATCGCGCATGCAACTTCTCCTATTTTGCTAGCGCTATCAATAGATCAGCTATATATATATAAAGTCCTCTGTGTTGTGTGAATACCACTTGCACCGTATTTCCAAATGGTTGGTTAACTATATTTGACTTTGGTGCTTTTCAAAACTGAATTTGAAAAATAATATACGAGCAAGAAAATACTCAAAAACATGAAAATGAAAGCACAAAAGAGTCTCAATTTCCGGTTAAATTTATATATCATCATTATACAAATGATCTCAATGATACTCTCCAACCATCCCTCGTTCAAGAAACTCGAATCTGTGAAGGCTTCACAATGGAACAGCCGACGGACCCGGGAAGAAAAGATCTGGGGCCGCTGCCGTGGCTTGTTAAATGCACGTTTTTTGCAAAGGCTTCACCCACCTTTGGACTGCAACTGCACCTGCACCAGCCCGTGCAATGGCAGTGACAGTTTTGGTTGGACATGTTAAGATCTATGTGAACTTGATTACCAATCATGTTTTCTAGATCTTCTAGATCTCTGCCTTTCATATCAAAATATGTATTCTGTGTAAACCTCCATGATGAACCACCCAAATGACCGGGAGGGCACGTCACCCTTACTTTTGGGAATTTTTTTTAAAATTTTTAAATAACGAGTAATTATATTTGATGTCAAGAAAGTGATTTCATATCTTATGTGGAGGAGCCACAAAGATTACCGTCCGAGTCAGATGCCAAGTGTGCTGATGTTGAACAAAGTAAGGATGGAATAAGGGCAGAGACCAAGGGTTTTCCAGATAGAGCCTGAGGAGTGACAGTACTGCGAAGGCGATGGCGCGGGGTGAAAACACGACGACAGTCACAGTCCAATCTTAGGGCGATGGCAAAGACTAATGGCTTCCCAGATAGAGCCTGAGGAGTGACAATACTATGAGGGCAATGGTGCTGGGTGAATACATGACGACAGTCACAGTTCAATGCTTCATCCTTGCTGATGTGAAACAAAATAAGGATGGAGTAAGGGCAGAGACCAAGGGCTTCCCAGATAGAGCCTGAGGAGTGACAGTACTGCAAGGGCGATGGCGCTAGGTGAATACACGACAGTCACAGTCCAATGCATAGTTTCAGAGTCAAGATCATGCATTAGGGTTCTGTGTATTTCTATCTAAAATTCCAGAGTGAGAAAGCAAACGTGAGAATGAGTTCTATTCTTCTGTCCTTCAAATGAATTCTCAAGGCCCCTATTTATGGGGGTTGAGATGACGATGTCATCAACCAACACATGGCGCTTTTGAAGAGTGACACCACACCGAGGAGTCCATGGACTGTTAGATCGCATATTCAATCGGTCTACCTCACATAGCCTCAGTCTATCTGTCTGGAAAGATTGACCCATACAGTGTCGATGTGGCTAGAGAGCCCTCTTGATCTAGCCACCAATCCAAAGCCCTTGCTGAGTCCCATAGGGCGTCGAGAGACGCTGAGGACCTAGCAGCGGTAGGGAAGGTCCGACGTCCAACTGCCAAGCAGACGAAGTGCAAAGCCCTCCGGAGACCTGATCCCCTCTTGGAGTGAACGGTGGGTCATAGTCCCTAGAGGTGCCGATGAAAAGCCCCCAGTGGCAGAGCACGTAGACGGGTCACACAGACACCCTGACAGAGATAGTGTCTTAAAGAGCGAGCCTATCTTGCGGGTAAGTTCTCGTGTCGAAGCACTCAGAGCGCGCCAAGGTAGTGTCCCAGAGGAGTAGCCTACCTGACTGGCTGAGGTAGTGTTCGGAATGAATCGCATGTTCGACACGCCATGATAGTGTCCCTGAGGAGTCGCCTACCCGACGAGCTGAGGCAGTGTCCCGAAAAAGTTGCCTACCGGTGAAAAAGGAGTTGGAGCTTTCTAGCAAAGATAGTGTCTTAGAGAGCAAGCTTATCCCGCGGGTGAGTCGTTATGCGGAGCTCGCCAAGGTAGTGTCTCGAAAGAGTCGCCTACCCGATGGGCCGAAGTAGTGTCATGGAGGAGTCGCCTATCTGGCGGGAGGGGAGTCCTCATGCCGAAGTACTTGGAGCTCCGTGGTGGAGATAGTGTCCCGGAGGAGTCGCATATCCCTGCGGGATGCAGCACACTCTGGAGAGTGGGTCGAAGCATGTTCCACGATTAAGGCAAGGTGCACATGGTGTGATGAATATGGACCAACACTGGGGGGGTGGAATGGTAATGTGACAGGATGCCAGGGGACGCCATTGTATAAGCAGCGCGGTACATGGGCGTGGCGGACTGGTATGATATTTGGGGTCCAATTATGTGCAACCAGATTGGGATAACTGGGGTCCAAATGTGCGTATCCAGATTGAGATAGCTGGGGTCCAAATGTGGGCATAGCCGAGGTCCAAATGTGCACATAGCCGGATTATGATAGTAGAAGTCCAAATATGCATAGCCAGGATGGGATAGCAACAATATTTAACATTCTTATGAAAATATCACTATATCGTAAAGTTAATTTATTAGGGATTCTTTTTGTTGTGTTTTTTATTTTTTGTGTCACCGGCTGTCATAATCTTTGTTTTTCTCATTCCCTTGCTCCATCTCCATTCTTCCAAATTCCAAATTTCCAGATTAAAAAGGAAACATGATTTGATCAAGGTTAGTTTTTTTCTTTTAGTTTAAGTTCTTATATTATGTTAACTTATAAATGACTATTGTACTCATACAATTAATGATCACATTAGTAATTAGTAATTTGTTGTTGACTAACCTTACCAAGTTAAATAAATTACTATGAATAGTAAAATTATATGATTATTAGTCAAATTGAACGATATATTTGGCATTATTGTATTCAATAGTCACTAAAAATAAAATTTAAGTTAGTCATCAAAAAAAATTTATATTAGCCATCAAATATTGAGCAATCACTATGAATAATAAATCACTTGAACCTTCTGACTTATTTTATGTTAGACATCAAATTTTTATGACTTTTTGCGTCCCCTCCCTCCCAGATTAGATTTCCTGAGTCCGTCCCTATAAATCTCCTAACCTCTAGAGCATTTCTAGTACTTTGTTTGATATCCTTTCTGCATAGCCTCTAGCTAAAAAGATGCACAAAAGGTAAGAGACGCTCGTGGTAAAGTCAAGACCCGTTATGCTATTGGTTAGCTCTAGTGTATTGTCATTCTGGTAATTGGCTTAATTTTGCTTATGAGCTTTGTTGTAAATCGCTGAATATTCGATGTGGTTGTAATTTCTTTTTAAGTTGTTGGCCTCTCGAGAAATTAGCTTGACTATTCTTTTACCTCGAAAGACATTTCTTTTATAGTTTTTTAGATTACTAATATTGAGCATGTGCATTGCACGTAAATGTGGTCGAGAATAATTTTTGAAGTAATATCATTACGTTTTCTGCGATCAAAATAATATAGTTCAATGTTTTTTTGGGATTAAAATAATATAATTCAATTATGTTCTTATTTTTTCTTATCACTTGTTTTAGAAGAAATGTATATTTGATGTTCACAGTTGTAATTTGTTCAATGTTTGGAAATCTTCTTTGTAGGCTTTTAAATTGAAGAAATGTTGGATGGTGCTGCTGAAAAAAAAACAAATAGAGAAATTAAAAGAAAAATTTTACGTCTTTGTTTCTATAATCTGTTAAATATGTCTCTGGTATACACTTAATATTTGTAATTTTCAAGACCAAGTGTTCTTCAACTGTAATAACTGAGCAGATTTTCAATTTAAATTGGCGCCATATTTATGTCATGTTTCTTTCCCTATTTTTTTTACGCATATTGAACCTTTTTTTCTATTTTTGTTTTTCCAACAGTTTTTTGTTTCTTAACTGATTTTTCACATATTTAAGTTTCTTTGTTTTATTTTTCAATTTTTTAATTGATTAATTATTTGCTAACCTAAAAATACAAGGAAAAGAAAAAATTACAGTTCTCATTACCCAATATTTATTTCATTTCAACCAAATTAAAAAGGACATTATAAAGGGGCTTCTTTATTTTATTTTTCTTTCTCATCACACTTTTCATTACCAAATGTTCATTTAATTTTAACTAAATTTAAAAGAGTCATAAAAGGAAGTTAAGAATGTTATTGACGTAATTAATCGAGAACATAATCATTCACAAATAATTTAAAACATTCATATTTTTATAAATAGTATAGATATAGATAACTAAAAAACATATGGAACATTAATGAGAAAACGAACACTTCACTAATGAGACCTGCACTGCAAACTAGAGATTACTTTCCTTCCAAAATTGCTTTTTCTATGCCGTAAAAAATTTGGACGACCGTTCATTGGTCGCCGTAAATCAAACAATGTTTCGTTATGTTGATATTTATGCTAATTATTGTGCAATTCATGTTCAAGAACGGAAGAAGTAAAAATCGAGGAACGAAAAGAGACGAGGATTATTATTACACAAGAAAAATACAACAATATTGTGTACACTCATCACTTTGCTCATAACCTCCTCAAATTTAACCTATTATTATACGTACAGTTTCTCCAATTATTATTAGCTTTTGACAATTCTGTTCAAACCATGAAAAGTGAATAATCAAGTAAACACATCCTATGAAAGCTGGAAATTTCAGCAAGCCTTTACCAAATTGTCAAACTGTTTTGACAACTAATGGGAACTTCTTCTTTCAGGTAGCCCTATGAACAATTCTGTCTCTACATCCGAAACTAGCCGATGTGGTACTTCTTTCAGTTTTCTCGTCAAGTCCAAGGGGTGGCTAAGATTCTGCAGAAGTACAGTTATCCCTCGTCAAAACTTTTGAAATACAGTAGTTTTTAGAAATAATTTCACATTGGGTAATAATGATTAACATATCAACATATAAGTCGTCTTGGCCTCTCCCCCTCATTGTTAATTTTGAGTTGGGTGCTTCCACATACAGAAAATAGTCCAAAACCGTACCAAGAAAAGAAAAAGAAGAGAGTATGTCTGCATCAGAGTTTTCCTTTGAAACTCCAGCATTTGAATCAAGTTCTAAGTGAAGTACCACAACAATTCAATTTCTCTTTCGAAATTCTTAAACTAGGAATACTTGGCACATGATTTGAGTCTCTTTTGTAGAACAAAGTCAAGAAGTAAAATCTGACTCAATAATTTTCAGACGAAGCATATCTGTAAGTTGAAGTAAACAATCAATGTGAAAGGAATACCTCCAGCTTCTTCCTCAACTCAGCATTTCTTTTGGCTAAAATTCTGTCCTGGATGATGTGAACAAGGCAAAATCAATTAGCTACATCGGACTTACATGCAGGTCTGCATAAATATTTAAACAGAGTTTACCTGCTCCTTCAGCTGCTCAATCTTCTCCCTAAATAGCTGATTCTGAGAACCAAATCACAGTGAGTGTCAAGTTGTCGGGTAATCTTAGCTATATGATCCGGTCAAGCACATCACAACGGGGAGCTTGTATTACCTTTCTTTTCCTAATGTTGGTTAAACTTCGCTCCAATTGGTCCTCAACCTGTTGTATCTCTTCAATAGGGTAGGACTCCAGACCATCTCCCAAGAGTTTCCTGCAGTGTCTCAGTATTGAACATTTAACTACCGTTAGTCTTGATGTGATCGTAACAACGAAACCTTCTATATGCACCGGATTCAAACACCGGATGCATAGGTAAACATACGTTACAACGGCCTAAGCATCCGGTGCATGGATCTTGGTGTATGTATCATTACCTAAAATACTCAGTAAATAATATCCTTCAGAAAAAAGGATTTAAGCGAAATTCACACCGTTTAGATTCTTCAAGGAGCACAATCTTCCTGCCCATTGTAGTAGCCTCTTCTTTCAAATGCTGCGCGCACAGCCATTCTCTTATGTAAGTTAACGCAGATATTTGATGGTCTCTTAGATGGCAGTGTGGCCTATGCTTAGATAATGATAAAGCTAGATACGCCTTTCTGCCATAGCGTATACGCCTTGCAAGACCAGCAAAAAAGTGTGACCGCACTAATTCGGTCTCTATTACCAACAAATCTTGCCATAAAGTTACTGTAGGTAAAGCTATGATTTTATGAGTCATACAGGTAACCTTTATATTTTGTTTGCTCTCCATGAACCGAAATAGCAGTGCATACGTAACTGGAACATTAAGTGAACTGCAACCTAATTTTTTTGCAGCCTCAAGAAAGAATACATAACCCGCTATTATAAATCATCTCGTGACCAAGTGGAAGGAGTACTAACCTGTATATTTTCTTCACTCACTGCTCTTTTGTCGTTGAATAGGTTTTTAGCATTCTTCATATACCGTTCTAATGTCTTCTTGGTACTGCAACTTCTCCAAGAAAACAGTACGAGCGTTAAATTCGTCAAAGGCCACGACGACAATACAAGAAGAAAAAATATATCAAAATGTCGTCTTGACAAGAATGAACTATTTGTGTGTTGGCTGAAACTTGCACCTACTTTGATAAGGTAAGAGCATAACCCTGTACCATCAACTTCTTGATGAAGTAAGGTTCATTATAGTTTGAAATGAGCAGAACTACATATAGTTCGAAAGCTTAATACGAACAAAGAGTGATAAAGCCATCACAAGTAAGCGTAATTAGATGACTGAGCAGTTCTTGAGACCAGTCAAAATGATCTCGTATCAATCTGAGTCACGATTCCCTTTTCCAACAAATAATGCTTCATATAATTATCCGAATGCTCTGAACTTTGAACCAAGAAACGAAATCACGTAATTTGCTTAAAATGAGAACAAAAGCGATATGACTGGATCTAAGATTTTTCATCCACAAGCAATCAATCAAATTGGTAGAGCTTGAGCATGGCAGAGCACGTATCCCAATGTAACATGTTAGATCTGTTCAAACAACGGCAACAACACAAATCTTGGTCGCCCGACCATTTTAGATAATGCAAACCAATCTTATGATTTTGTTCTTGTGTTATAGGTACTGTTAATAGACAGTGGGGCACAACCATGTATATGCTAAGAATACAAATAACGCCTCCACATCCAAAAAAAAAATCATTCAATCTGGCTCGCAATTTCTGGGGCTTGAGCTCTTTCTCGGCCACAGCTACGCAGCCCTTAGTTGCACAAAGCGGGGGCGGGGACGGGAGCGGGAGCGGGAACGGGGGCGGGGGAGCGTAAGAACCTGGAAGAATTTAAGGTTGGGATCGGCTTGAATAAATAAATGCGTTAAAGTCAAAGAGTATTACCATTTCTTGAATATAGTTTGAGAGAGAGAGAGAGAGGGAGGGAGGGAGGGCAACAACAAACAAGGACTTGAAGGAAGAGAGAAACAAGGAATTGAGTTGAAAAGGGCTTGATTTTTAGGTACTCTCTCACTTGTTCCATTCATCTCTGTCCAGCTAACGGGATGGAGTTCCCATATGAGCTTGGGACGAGATCCCATGGAGCTCCTAACTTGGGATCGCAAAAGCGAGTTTCCGAGAGAGAAGCGTCACCATATGAGGAGTTTCCTGCAACTAAGACGCAGCCTGCAGACCTTACTTCCTTGCTGGTCTTAGCTCTTTGAACGGGAGCCTGTAATGACTTTCTTTCGGCCATAGAGTTTTGAAAGGCTAATGCCCTACTCAAAACAACTCTCAGACCTGGACAAAGAATTTCATATCCAGATCTAACCATATCGGGTTAGTTCTCAAGACTAGCTTCGTCCATCTAAATCTGTTTTTGATGAGTTTCTATTGGCTTGTCTTCGAAAATCTTTCAAGACTAACGCTTAAGAGACATTATTCCACCTAGATCAATGGATGGCAACACTATCCTAAAAAGTTATTTCTACCCAACACTCGCGAGAATTCAACAACTCTTTTCCACACTACGAGGACTTGAAAAGCTAGGAGATACTCGAATAGCCTTGACTTGTTCCAAATTGTGGCATGACCACAACAATAATCATTTGCAAGAAACGTCGAGAGGGAAAGAGTGAGCTTTCAGATTTCAGTGTAGAATGATTGGAAATGATGGCGTCTTATAGTAGAAGCAAGAAGGAAAAACGTAAAACACATGGGCAGCTGTGTAGCTTGTGCAGGCAAAGACTCAATATTTGGAGTTGGAGGAATTTTCCTCCTACCCCCTACATAGCGACAATCAATCGTTTCTAAATATTTCTAGTGGCTTTTATTCAGTGGCGCTATAAAAGTACTGCTGAAAGTGTTAGAAGAAAAGTAACTAAAAACATTTAAGCGACTATTAATTGTCACTATACACGGAATTGGAGGAAAATTCCTACAATCCGGGTATGAGCCAAAATTTGTTCTTTGGAGTTTAGTTAGCTCAACCAAAACATGTTGAAATTGACGTAACTAACATTTAAAGGTCTTGAAAATTTTGGAAACGACAAATGAATAAATAGTAAAATGGGCCTCAACAGGGAGCCAAAAAGCTCCCTGAGTCAACCTCTACTCCCCCAACCCGAGCAGACAAGCACCTTAAATTAAGCTCTTTGCTCAGCCCGCCGAACAAACGAGCTCCTTCAAGGAGCTAAGCTTTGTGCCGAGCAAACGAGCTCCCTTCAAAGGCCTTAGCTCTCTGCTTGGCCAGCCAAGGAGACAAGCCCCTATTAAGGGGAAAATCCATCTGCTGGGCCAGCTGAGCAGATGGACTCCATTAGGCAAGTCAAACTATTGCTCGGCCATACATGGCCAACCAACTCCTAAGTGAGTACTCTTACCCGTTACTGGATAAGCCCCCTTTTTTGGGCACGAATCTTGATGCTTGGTTAAATGGGTACACTGATAGTGGCTTTAGCTAGTCACTAACTCCTATTGCATCCCCAAGGAGAAACTAGCTACCTTCTGTAATCTTTTCCTAAAAGAACATGGAGTGTGGGGTAAATGATATAGGAAAAATACACTGCCACTCTTAACATGACAGTAGTCAGGCAGAGCTCGTATTATGGTAGTGACCAACTATATTATATGGGGTAAATTACACACGGCACCCCTGAGATTTGTCCTAAACTACACACGGTTTCGCCTATCTTTTTTTATTACACTCCGCTCCCTAACTCTCGATTTTTTCTGACTGTTAACGGTTTGACGCAAAAAGACATTTTTGCCCTCACAATTTGATTGGTCATTCTTTTTTCTCTTCTACTCCCTCTTTTTACCACGTCTTGAACCCTTGACATTGGGGCTAGAGCAAGTGCGTAGCCCACCAAGGAACAAGGTATCCCGGTTTATCGATTGATGGCCGTTGGTGGTTGTGACGGAATGGTCGTGGGTGGTCGTGGGTGGGCCAGATTTAGATGTAGATGGGCCGGCGGTGGGGAGTCGTGGCAAGGCAGTGTGGTGGCCATCAGTGGGTCTGTTGACTCGAGACCGGATGTGTGGTTGGTCGTGGGTGGCCCTTAGATTTTGTGATTGGTGGTCGTTGGTGGTTGTGGGTGTGCTGCGATGGTCGTGGGTGGGCCGGATTTATGTGTGGGTGGGCCGGCGGTGGTGGGTCGCGGTGGGGCAGTGTGGTCTCCACTACCACTCTCTCTCTCTCTCACTCACACACACACGGGGTGTTACCAGGTGATTGTTGTCGATGGTTGCCAGATGGTGTTGTCGGGTGGTGGGTCGTAGTGGTTGCGGTGATGGCCTGTCAGTAGGTGTTGGTGGGTATGGATCGGTGGTCGCAGGGTGTTGCTGATTGGTGTTGCTGGGTGGTGGGTCATGGTGGTCGGTCTGTAGGTGGTGGTGCGCGACAGTGTAATGGCCGTTGGTGGGGCTGTTGGAAGGTTACGATTGGTGGCCGGAGGGTGTTGCCAGCGTAGGCTTGGTGGCCATGGTGCTAATTCCGGTAGGATTGATAGGGTTGGCAGCAATGTTGTTAGGTTTGGTTGATGATAGGGCTTGCAATGTGAATTGTTCATGCATTATTTGTTGTACTATTTGAATAGTTGGTTGTACAACATGCATTGTTGGTTCTACAATTTAAATTCTTGAATGTTTAAAAACTCAAAAAACAAGCTTGATTTTGACTCAACAAAGGGAGGGTAGTTTAGGTATAAAAAAAAGCAAATATGATTTGTCAGGGAATCTCAAAACGGAGTTAGGGTTCCCGTCAGATTTGTGTAGCTCCATGAAATACGGGTACAAACCTCAGGGAGCCGAGTGTAATAAAAAACAGATAGGCGGAGCCGTGTGTAGTTTAGGGCAAACCCCAGGGGTGTCGTGTGTAATTTACCCTATTATTTGCATTAGACATCTAATTTGGTTCATGTTCAATCCTTTAATCTGACGAGTCTCCTTGCTCATCTAAGATTTCCCTCTTAGGATAAGCACCAAATGATTGTTTTCTAGTTGAAAAAGGTAACCTCCCCTCTTATAAATATACACGTCAGACATAACGGTAATGTACGTTTTAATCCCCCAATACTGATCTCTCGAGTTTTCCTCTCCCATATACTGACTTAGGTTTCAGAGATCCCTACTGGTTTTCAATCCGTCGAGTCACCATTGTCTTGTTTGTGCTATGCAAATCCGTTAGTAAGCTCTTTGTTGTCCCTCCAAATTTCTTACCACAACATATACTCCATCCGTCCCACATAATTTGATTATTTTTTTGCACGTAGATTAAGAATTTAAGTTATATATTGTGTCTCACATTCTACTCTTTATAGAGAGGAGGGGAAGAATGCAGGCCATGAAGGAGAAATGGGTTAGTAGTGTTAAATATGGATAGAGAAATGAATAAAAAAGTCGGTCAGGAGAAAGAAAATGAGTTGAATGGAGTTTTAAATATGGAGAGAGAAATGAAATAAAATAAAGTATAAAAAGGGTAAATATGTAAAAAATATCTACAAAATCTTTCTTAATTTGGAAATAAGCAATTTTTGTGAAACAGCCCAAATAGGAAAATTGGTCAAATTATATGGGACGGAGGGAGTATCTTATATAATCCTGTATAAAGTTGAAAGTGAGGATGAGTTATAAGACATTAGTCCACTAGTAGATGTTACAATCACTTCTATATTTATTTACAAAAGATGCATATACTAATATCATTACCTCTCCGTCTAATGGAAGCTACATGCATAAAAAGCTTAAACAAGGACAAAAACCTTAACCTACCGAAAGTTTGGAAGGGTTAGCTGTCTTCTAATGTCTTGAGCAAATATCCAATTCCTTCATGTTTATAACATTATGCTGCATTCCAGTCTGAGTTTATTAAGCATATTATACATTGTTTGACCTATTTTCAAATAACTTAAGCTTTTAAAGCAAGTAAACAAACACGATATCAGAACTCTGGTTTAACAAGATCTTCAGCTTGATTCTTCTCCCTTGCGTATTTAACAATTTGCACTTTGTTTATTTGTGTACGTGGTGGTGGTGCACCTTATTTTGCCTCCTCATGTGTAATTGAAAGCTTACAGGAAAGGGATTGTAAAGCATGAAGTACATTATTGGGCCCACTCTCAAGTAGCTTAACTTTTAGAGCAACTAGACATAGTTCATTTTCTTTTGCACAAACCTGCCACAAGAGGATTGATAAGCACCGAGACCTTTAGGCTGATATGCACTCTACAACAAACCACTGTGTTACCTCTTCCTTCAGCCACCAAATCATAACCTCCCCCACCCTCTGTCGTCCGTAACCCACTCCTACCCCCCGACACCTAAAGTCGAGGCTCATTTGCCGCTCCAATCACACCCTAGCCATCTGTATCTTTAACCACTACCGTCGGTAAACCACTATCTCGTCCATCAACCAAAGCCACCCACAAAACTTCATGACCCATCATCGTAGCAATTGAACCCTTTCACTGCCGTCGCTAAATCACCACCATGCACTAAACCCCACTAGTCATCAGCACCACAACCAAAATTCCCACTATCGCGCTAAACCACCACCACATATTGAATCTCGAATATATCACCACCACCAACTCCCTCTACTGTTGGTTAACAACCACCATGCATCAAGTCCCATGATCCATCACCATCACAACTAATCCCCCCTAATACCGTTGATAAATCACCAGCACAGACTGAAGGTCGGATCAATCACCACTACCAAACCCCCCACTACCGTCAGTAAACCACCACCACGCGTGAAAACCCATGATCCATCACCATAATACCCTACTGACCCACCCCAAATTGCCGCTAATAAACCACCACCACACATTAAATCTCGGATCCATCACCACTACCAACCCCCCTAGTGTTGTCGTAAACAACCACCATACACCTAAACCCATTATCCATAACCATCGCAACCCCCCTCCCCCCCCTACCATCAGTAAACCACCACCACGCGTGAAAACCCATGATCCATCACCATAATACCCTACTGACCCACCCCAAATTGCCGCTAATAAACCACCACCACACGTTAAATCTCAGATCCATCACCACTACCAACCCCCCTAGTGTTGTCGTAAACAACCACCATGCACCTAAACCCATTATCCATTACCATCGCAACCCCTCCTCCCCCCTGCGTAATTAAACCACCACAATGCATCAGACCCCACGACCCATCACCGCAATCAAACCACTCGACTACACGCGGTCAACCACCACAATGCACTAAATCCCCACCACCACCACCACCAATTTGCAAAAGGAAACAGATCCAATATGCAACCAGTGCACAACCCCACTACCCAATTGGTTGCAATTTCCAAGTAATGATATTTTCTAATTTTTCTTTTAAATAATAAAACAAATCCTTAAACATCTAAAATTAGGGGTAATCCACAATGACAACATGTAGATACGACGTGGACGCCATATGGATGCCATCTTGGACATAATAAGTGAATTGACAATTTTGCCCTTAAAAATCTAACAAACGTGTAGCCAAAGGCAAGTCTGACCCTCAGTTGGTATTGGACACCACGATTTAAAAAGTCCAAGATGTTGGGTGGCAAGGTGTTTGCCTTTGAAAAGCTCAAGCACGCATTCAGCATGTAAATGTGCAAGCTTTGTGTGAGATGCGCAAGCATGCCAGATCCTAACGGTACCACATGTGAAACACAATTTTTGAATAATTTAAATGTCTTAGCATTTGGAGAGAGAGTGCCTAATCTAATTCTTCAAACAATCGAGAAGGACTGCAACATATCCTCAAAGCTCTTTTTGCCTAATGCTCTAGAACTTTTAGCGACATTTAGGTTATCGCTACTCTTTCTTAATCTACTTCTACTCCTAATCAGACCAAGCATAAATAATACTCCATCCGTCCCACATAATTTGATCAACTTGATTAAAGATTGAAGTGCTATATTGTGTGTTTCCCATTCTACCCTTTAGAAGGAAGGGAAGAAAGTGGGACATGAGAGAAAAAATGGGTTAGTGGAGTATCAAATGTGAAGAGAGAAATGAATAAAAAGGTATAAGAAAGTGGGCCGGGAGAGAGAAAATGAGTTGATGAAGATTAAAATGTAAAGAGAGAAACAGAATAAAAAAAGTGTAAAAAGGATAAATATGTAAAAGTACCTATAGAATCTTTCTTAATTTAGAAATTAGCAATTTTGTGGGACGGTCCAAAAAGGAATTAGTTGCTCAAATTATGTGGGCCGGAGGGAGTAAAATGGGTAAAGACAATTTACTTTCATAGTGTTTGCAATTGACCGATCACTACAAGAAGATAGTTATTTACCAACGGACCAAAATCTGTCGCTAAGAGTCACATTTACCGATTGATCTACCCGTCGACTAAGATCCATTGGTAAAGGTTTTTACCTGCGAACAACTCCATCGGTAAAAACTTTTACCAACGGATCTTAACGGACAATCGCTAAAAGAATTTTCCAAATTTTCTATTTTTGGTCAAAATTTTTAAATATTTTGGAAATAATATTTAGCGACGGATTTTTAGCAACGGTTATTTCCGTTGTTAAATTACAAAAAATATTTTTAAATTTTTTTTTTAGCGACAACGAAGTCTGTCACTAAAAGTTAACCCTAATAAAACAAAATTTTCCCTCGTCATTCTCCCTTTCTCTCCACTCGATCACCACCGTTCTCTTACCACCCCTCTCCTCTGCCGTCGCACTCCCCTTCCCCCTCCCCCGCCGCCCCTTTCCTCTACCGTCCCCCTCCCCCTCAACTCTTTCACCCACCGCCCCTTAACCTTGCTGCCCCGCCCTTTTCCTCTACCGTCCCCTCCCCCTAACCTTGGTGCCCCACAGCCCATCCACCATAGGCCCAACTGCCGCCCATGGCAACTCCCACTGCCCATCCTCAGTATGTATTTAATTTGATTTGTTATAATGTAATTTAACCCTAAATTGTTATAATTATTATAATAACCCTAATTTGATTTTGTTACAATTATTATAAGAATAAATTACACACGGCATCTCTGAGGTTTACCTTAAATTACACACGGCTCCTACTAAGTATTTTAATTACTCCCTGCCCCCTGTGGTTTGTCATTGAGTTACATAAAACCCACTTCCGTTAGGAACTTTCAGAAAAAAGATAGGGCACCAAAAATCTATTATGATATACCAAAAATACCCTTGGGTAAACCTCCTCTTTCTGACAAAAGTAAAAGGGTTAATTACTCACGGCCCCCCTGAGGTTTACCCTAAATTACACACGGACCCCCTTATCTTTTGAAAATTACACTCCTCTCCCCTGAGGTTTGTACCCGCATTTCATGGAGCCCCACAAAATTGACGGAGACCCTAACTCCGTCTAAAGATGCTCTGACACTTTACTTTTTGGATTTTTCATCCCCAAAATGCCCTCCCTTTCTTGAATAAAACCCCTCTTGCCCCTTAGGGTTTTTCTTCTTCTTCTTCTTCATTCTCTTTCTCTTCTGCAGACCCATTTCTTTCTCCTTCTTTGATAAAAGAATCTCTTATCTTCGTCACATAAAATGGGTCACTTCTAAATATATTCTCTCCCCCTCTTTGATTTTTTGGCATCATCAGAAATATTCATCATCATGACTCTAAGACAGTTTCTATCTTCCAACACATCCTTTTCAAGATGATTATCGGCTATGGGATTTGTGGAAGTAATATTAAGCAAAGATATGTTTCTGGAAGTGTCTAGAGTGCTTCCATCCGAACAGTAATCATGTGTTCGATCACTTCTTGATGCATTTCCAGATCCAAACTGACAATCAATTTGATGGCCTCCCTTGACCTTCTTGGACTTCAGCGATGTATGTGAGGCTTCCCAGATCCTCTTCTTCGCACCTAGGGCAGAACAGCTACAATGCTTCACGTCACCATCAGCTTCAATTTGGGATAGTCCTAAATCATTTGCCATTTTTCGATCCCCACCATCTAATGGAACAAGGTTGCAGCAACCTAAAATTCATGTGCTAACATCAGAAGAATCCATTGAAACAAACAAGGCTGTAAAATTAGCCCCGCAACATTACATGAATATTTTCTGAGACATCTTCCATGTACATATGTTAAAAGTGCATATGGGAAGTACAAGTCCAGTAACCAAATGAGAAGGCTGGCGACTGGCCTCGTACAAATGCACCAAAGAAGGAGAATCGGCGACGAACAGAGATCGGAACCCGAATTCTTCGAACACAATTTCGTCAGTAGAGCGTTGGATTGATGGGAGATTGAAGAGGGGCTCGGTGAGTAAGAGTGATGAGGTGGAGGGGGTGACGCGGAGGAGGGAGGAGAAGAGGTGGGACCAGAGGGAGGACTGGAGGTCGGGGTTGACAAGGTAGCCGCGGTCGAAGGGGCGGCGGAGGGTCGCGGAGGTGAGGTCGGCTGTGGCGGAGAGGAGCTGCTCGGCCATGAGGAACTTCTTGGAGGCGGCGGGTCGGGCGAGGCAGTTGGGCACCACGGCGGTGGGGTCCCGCTCGCCGCCGATCCCGGCCTTCCCTACCAACTTCCCTCTCTCTCGAAGTATGTAACCAAGAGCCACAACTCTTGATTTCCTTCCAAAACCCAAGAGACTGTGTGGTTATATATGAGGGCAGAAAGGTCTTTTCATGACCAGCCGTTAACCCCGTCAAAGAATTTCAAATTTTTGGGGCTGAGTGTAATTTTCAAAGATAGTGGGGTCCGTGTGTAATTTAGGGTAAACCTCAGGGGTGCCGTGAGTAATTAACCCAAAAAAAAACCAGCCATTGACACCCAACCACCGTGCACACGCATACACAGAGGCACATACGTCCACCGATGACAAATACACACAAAAATACCATTGCCCCATCCCCACCATTAAATTCGTGAGGCCAAGAAATTGACTTGCAACACTTAAAAGATTGGGTTAATTACACTTATGTCTCTGAGGTTTGGGTGAAATTACAGTCAAGGACACTAACTTTCAAAAGGTAACAAACCGTGACCACAAACGTTAAAAAGGTAACAATTGTGTCCATCCGTCAAGTATCCGTCCAAAAAGTGTAATTTTTGTGATGTCATCGGTACATATTTTCATAATATGACAATCCTACCCCTAGATTACTGTTACCTCTCCTCACTCTTCCATTTTCTCTTTCACGAGCCTCCTCTCTCTTCCCCTTATCTCTCTCTTCTTCCATCAGACACATCCAGCCACCATGCGACAGCCCCCAACATTTCACCACGCCGCTGCTCCCACCGTCCACCACCACGCCGCTGCCCCCACCGTCCACCACCACGCCGCTGCCCCCACCACTCACCACCATGCCGCTGCTCCCACTGTACCACCACCACACCGCTACCTACTGCCGACCACCACGTTGATGCCCACCGCCGACCACCACGCCTGTTGCTCCCACCGCCCACCATCACGTCTCTGCTCCCCCACCCCCCGTTGTCGTCCCCCTCCCTTCCCCTACCCTCGCCGCCTTCCACTTCGCCCCACCCCATCCATTCGTCCCCCGCCCGTCCTTCCCCTTCCCCTCACCACATCCCGTCGTCCCCCGCCCTCATTTCTCTTACCCCGCCGCTTTCCCCTTCCCCCTACCCCCACCACGTCGTGGCGTCGTCCTCCGCCCCACTGCCTTCCTTTCCCCCAACCTACCCTACGCCGTCCCCCTCCCTTCCCCTACCCCATGCCTCTGATTTCTTGAAATTTTGGATAATAAGTGTTGGAATTGCAAGAATTGAAACCCTAATTTGAAAAATAGGGAGAAAAAAAGAATGGCTTGAAACCCTAATTTTCAAATTAGGGTTTCAAATGAAAAAGAATTGAAACCCTAATTTGGAAATTAGGGTTTCAATTCTTTTTAAACCCTAATTTGAATGGCATGGTAAACAATTTACATTTCAAGTCATGGACAATATGGTCATTTTGACCATTCCGTTATGTATATGGGTATTCTGTTAGGTCAAAGGACATAAGTGCCTATTTTCCAAACTTATGAACACGCGTGTAATTTCACCAAAACCTCAGGGACATAAGTGTAATTAACCCTAAAAGATTCTAAGATTGGATTATAATTCAACAAGAGGATGACCTTGGGTTTCAAATGAAAAAGAATTGAAACCCTAATTTGGAAATTAGGGTTTCAATTCTTTTTGAACCCTAATTTGAATGGCATGGTAAACAATTTACATTTCAAGTCATGGACAATATGGTCATTTTGACCATTCCGTTATGTATATGGGTATTCTGTTAGGTCAAAGGACATAAGTGCCTATTTTCCAAACTTATGAACACGCGTGTAATTTCACCAAAACCTCAGGGACATAAGTGTAATTAACCCTAAAAGATTCTAAGATTGGATTATAATTCAACAAGAGGATGACCTTGGTGAAGGTCTCGCTCTCCATTTGTATTAATGTAGCATCATTGGCTTCTTCCTCTTCCTGTGAGACCAAGAAAATGGCCTAGAAAACTTGGGATTGGTGGGTGTGCATGAAATTGTGAAGAAGATACTCAAACCCACAAATGGAGATCAAAAAATGGACTGAGGGAGGCTTGCAATATGCGATGAAGAGAATCAAACCCACAAAGCAAACTGTCAGCTGAGTTATGGGTTCCCTTTGGATTTCTGTTTCCAATTACAACCTCTTCTCCTTCTTTCTCCATTTTCTTGTTCTTTCTGTGAAGAGGACAACCAATGTTCGTGTGATTGGTGGGTGTGCGTGAAATTGTGTTGTTGGGTCCAGTTGAAGAAATGGAGGGTATTGGCAGGGGTTTTGATAAAGCGGAGGGTTTGGAGGACTGAGGTTTTAGAGAGAGAATGTGAGGGTAGAGAGAGAGAGGATTCGAGGGTTTTTTTACCAGAGTTTTGTGTTGATGAGGCCAGCCATGGTTCGGACAAGCTTGGTTTTGGTAGTGGGAGGTCTTGATTTTGGGTTTTGGTGTTGATTGTTATTGTTAGTGCAAGTGGATTGCAGAGAAATATAGTGTTTGTGGATTGAAGGATAAGGAGTGGAAGAGTGTGTGTGTGTGTGTGTGTGAGAGAGAGAGAGAGAGGGATGTACACCTGCTTTGGGGGGTGGGGTAGTGTTTGAAGAGGGGATGACAAATTAAGTAATTTATTTGTTTATGAGGGGTATTACTGTCTCTTAACTCTGTTAAGGAAAAAATAAAAATGTGTAACTTAGTGTAATAAAAATATTTAGTAGAAGCCGTGTGTAATTTAAGGCAAACCTCAAGAGTGTCGTGCGTAATTTACCATTATTATAATTGTATTTAATTTGTTATAATATAATTGTATTTAATTTATTATAATGCAATTGTAACAAATCAATCCTAATTAATTTGTTCCCAATTACCCCTAATTGAACCAATTAACCGTAATTAACCCCGATTCAGTGGAAATAATAACAATTCGACCATACAGAGTACTTTGATTCAAAGACTAAAACACTTTTGGGGATTGTGGGTGAGAAACAATTGCTCTGATGCTCTATCTTAACCTAGGATAGGCATGTTCACCTATGATAGACGAAGGTGTGAGAATGTAAACTATGTGATAGTTTGTGTTTGGTGCTAAAGAGGGTTAATTCAGACAACAATGATGGCTTTTATAGCAAGATGATCCAATTTGGAACTGCTGCATGTTCAAGCGTGCATGTGATATTTACCATTCTGCTCACGCTAAACTCTTTTGAGTGGTTTGACCTTACCACATATTAAGCTAGAGCTATGTTACATGGACTCTTCAGAATGCCTAAAGTACCAGTGTCGGACACTCGACACTTGGACATGGATATAGGATTTGTATCCGACACATCTCATAAGATATGCTACTATTAACACTATCTTAAAGTGTTTATTTCAATTTGTTATTAGTTTGAGATGAGACAAGTTCTCTGTTAAAACCATTTGTGTCACATAAAACACCATTTCACCTAAGGAATAACTAGAAGTATTAATGTATGTGAGTAATTTGCTGTGTCCCCGTGTCTTGTGAATTAAAAATTAGACGAATCCGACACTTGGACACGTATCCGACCCGGACACTCGTACTGAGTCCATGTAACATAGAGCTAGAGAGAACCTCACTTTACCTTCCTAACTAAGTGTTCATCCAGCCCTTGCCACTTTTTTTAAACTCCTCTCTTGATGACACGTAATATAGTAAAAACCTTAGGCTCTATTGGAAGGAGCCATGTTTCTCTTCCATGCATAGAACTTGCCACGGTCGTTTAGCCATTGTTGTCTCGACTTGATGGTGTAATTTTTGACAATCACCAACTTGCCCCACTTGTGTTAGTGGCCATCGACCTTAAGGGGCTCGTTCTCACTCCAATTTGTTATCCATCGATGACGTGGTATGCTTGATACCTTCATATGTATCAGCCTTCTCTAGGCCAATAAGTTGCAATTTTTAATGACAAAAGCACAAGGTTAAAACATCGAGGTACATAGTGTAAATCTGAGTGAAATGATCCGCCACAAAGTGCTTGCAGCCATGCACGACAACATTGAGTATGCTCATGAAATCAAATACTGTGATAAAGCCAAATAATAAGATTGAAATAGGAATATGCATTGAAAATAAAGTTTGGGAAAGAGAACATGTAAGGCTGGAAAGCCTAAGATATTTCATCTAAAAGACCTTGATTAGCAAAAGTTGTGCAATTAGTGCTCCGTATCTGAAATGGAGCAGACCTCTAGTGCAGAATTGACATATACTGCAAATGATATTAGACTCTGAACTCGAAGAAGATTTCAGACGATATGAAGGAGATCCTAAGCAAGATATGCTGTACTGACAATCTAGCTAAGAGGCATGTCGCCCTGGGATGTTCTGCCACAAAGGGCTAGGTATCTGAGCAGGACCTCTGATTATTTGACTAACAAGAAGACCGCCCTAATTCTAACACTAGATACAATGATGCTATTCCGGTTGGAGTAAAGTTGGGGAAACATAAGCAACCATGCTTTTAAAATTTCTAACATGAAATCTCATATATAAGGTCTGGTTTGTTTCATCTTTTTGGTACTTTTTGGGCGGTTGTTGAGCTATTGAAATCAAGCATGAAAGTATGAGGAGCTGTATCTAGTAACTCTGTGGAGGCAAATCAAGAGGAGGGGTCATGATTCCATCTTGCTCATCTTTTGGTACTTTTTGTGCGGAGCTACATGAAATCATAGTGACTGCATATAGTAACTCTATGGAGGTAAATCATGAGGAGGGGCCATCCTTCCATCTTGCTCTAGGTACGGTATTGTGGCGGTTAGGTGAGTTTATTATCATGTGCTCCGTTCATCACTTTCCTTTTTGGTGGATCATGGCGTATTTTGCGGTTACCCTAGAAGCCGGGTGTATGCAGATGTAGTGAAACCTTAGTGTTCGTAGGTTGGTAGGCTTCTGATGAGTTGCTCACACTTTCCAGGATGAATTTTGATCAAGTACATCCATGAATATGGCAAAACTAAAGCAAATGAATGTATAGAGGGCAAAACCTGTCACCAAGGGCAATGTAAACGTGTTATACAGCTAATGTTTTGGACCTCGAATGATCTTGACCATTCTGAAGCAATCTGAAATGTTTTGAGGCTAGAGGGAAGTTGGTAGCTAGTTCGTGTGTTTCTAGGCTTAAAGGATGCAGGAGAAAGCAAAACTGCGAAAATTATAAAGTTAACCACTAGCTGGAACAAAAGTATGAGCAAGGGATAGCAACCTGGAACACACACGCTTCACTATGTTGAAAACTTAAAATGGACTCACTAGGGTTTATGAGGACATCAATAAGCACTTAGAAGGAGCTTATATCTTCTCAATATCTCTATTGTTTGTGCATAGGCTGAAGTTTTGTTTAATTAGCAAGTGATCTAGGCTGAGTCAATAACTTTAGACTAATTAGACATGTTATTGCTTAATGAAAGTCAAATTTGTGCCCGGATTTAACTATTTCACGGTGCCCCAGAGTAGAAGTTTGCCAGTAAAGATGTGCACTTTCCAGTACCTAACACCGAACTCATAACAAAGATTTATCTCCTTCAGTAGCAATTTTGACTCATCGACGACAAATTAATGTTAGCTTTGGTGAAGGACCTCACAAGGTTTCAGAATGAACCTGCTGTCTACATGAAAGTCGCAAGAGAGGAATACTTTCTAATTCTCCATTTGTAACACCGTATGTTCCTACATGAATCTCACATAAGGATTTTCGCAGCCAAAATATCTAAATTCACACCCACTTATGTTTTCTGAGATCACATAATCACTATAAAGTGTCAGCATATTAATCTTTAGCGATGAATTAGTGAAGTTTTGACGAGCATTTGAAGATGTGAATTTGAACATTCTCGTGATCTTTCTTTGGATAGTAAATAAATCATGCTTTGATTCTCGTAATCCTGTACTGTCTTCTGCCCATCTTTAATCCAGCCTTGCGCCCCGAAGAATAGGACAGTGAAGCAAGAAATAGAGAAGAAGAGAATAGAAGCTCAGCCCTTTCGCAGCTCAGGGTAAGAAGAGTGCATCTATGAGCAAGGAAAGGATGAGATAGAATTAAAGGAAGGCACGAATGTCAAATTCTAGCACGTTTAATGCCTCTTGAGAAAAATATGAGACAAGGATGAATTTAAGCACGCCTCATGAAGGATTAAGCCTTCATTAACGCAGTATGCATTATCATTGATTGAACATGTAGACAACAATGAGCAATTAAGTTACACGGCTTTCGGTCAGCTGAAGATGTTAGAAAAGTTTATTTGTTACCAATGACATAAGCTTAAGAAACAAAAAATCATGTTAAGCTGATTCATGGAGCAAGAACACTCAACCCACCATGCACAAGCATTACGCAGAGCATACAAATCTGATTGATGGGGCAAGAAGACGTGGGACTAGGAAGAGAAAAACATAGGAAGAAATAACGAAGAAACTTTTTGCAGCGAGACAAGAAGTAGATTTAAAACTTGGTTGACCTGACAAATTCTAGTCGACACAAATTGAGCTTACGGGAAAGAAATCTAATTTGTCCACTACTGTGGTAATTGTGATTTCATGAAGACTTTGTGGTGCATAGAGATTAGAGTCAAATGATGATCATGAAGCATGAAGCTGCGTCAGTATGTCCGTACTTGATCGATCATTTCACAGTCCTTCTATAAACTGAACCACATGGTCACTAAAGCAGCAGTCCCACCATGGCTCCCAAACTGATACTTCAATTAAGGTTAAATAGGTAAACATGTTTAGAAGGTGCATCTGAAGCTAAATAAACAATGTTTTCAAGTGCAGCATCCTTCTGGATAGTTCTGTGTAAGAATAATTAGCAGCTCCTAGCCAGCTAGTTTACTATTGTCAAGGCCAGCTAATCACTAAAATTAAGAGTTAGGCCATTACTTAATTATCAAGAAAGAAAATAATGCTCCTCAAGTGTTGCTAAAATGGTTCATCTTGTAAAATGTATTATTATAGGTTTGATGACTGATACATACTACTATACCAGAAATCTTTTGTGCTTATCTATCGGAAACCCACTAAAGAAATGATTTAGGATGAAGAAACAAGGAAGAAAATCGCACTGAGATGAACTAGAAAGATCTGTGCATCTCCAAGACCAGTTGAAAGACGACAGTATCAACTATCAAGGTAACCCAGCACAGCAAATCACTGGGTAAAATTTGATTCCAAGAAAAAGCAATCAAAGCAAGAGAGAGAGAACCAAAAAGCCTGATATGACTGTACTTGCTTGGCTCACTAAAGAACTGTAGTGCTACTGAAAAACTGTATTCAAGGTACAAATTATTAGTATATGTAGGAAAATTCGTCAAGTACTGAAAAGAGAAGTACTAAGACTCATATAGGTGGTAACAATTCATGTACCTGGAGCTTGCAAATTCATAGAGCTTGCCAGTAGGAGAGAAGACAATAAGTGCGACTTCTGCATCACAGAGAACTGATAACTCAAAGGCCTTCTTCAGAAGTCCACTTCTGCGCTTTGAGAAAGTCACTTGCCTACTCGACGCATTTTCTATCCTTCTAATCTGAGTCTTTCCTCTCACCATTGTTATACCTAATCACACCCAAACTCAAGAACAGAGAAGAAATAGCTAGCTAGAGGAGAACAGATTCCACCCAGAAGGGAGAAATATCTGATTTGTACGTATTTAATTCCCAACAGGGGGTTTCCAAGACAAAACCGCTACCCAATAAATACCCAAAAGCAGTTTCCAGAAATAGAAAGAGCTACTCCAGATGCGGCTGATCTGAACCAAAAGAGGAAATTTGAGACAAAAGTTTTCTGGGTGTTTCAGATCTGAAAGAACAGGAGGGGCGAAAGGAACACAATAATGGAAAAGTAGCAGAAACCCTAGAGGGAATTTCAAGGAAGCTGGAGAGAGAGAGAGAGAAGACTATTTTTTCTCCCCTCCTCGGCGTTTTCTTTCCTAGGCTCTCCTTGCGTTCTCCACCATAGAAATAGAACATATATAGAAAGCAAAGCAGTAATTGATTTATGGAAAGACTAGGGAGGCCCAAAACCTCATCTGTTTTCTCCTTTTAGCAAATTCCACCAAGTTGCACCAAAAATAGAAACCGCAAAAGCAGATATTTTTATGTGGAATAACGTGTTCCGTACAATGACCCTGATGACCGTGAACAGCACCTAATTGCGTGCTACCCACTTGCAAAGGTGACATCGTTTGGCATTTGTGTTAGCATCTATATGATAGAAACAAGCACCAAGGGCCCGTTCGTTTAGCATTTGTTCTTTTATCTTTTAACTTAACAAACGACGTCTTAGAAGTGATATTTGGTCGTTGAATGCCGACACTCACAATTATTTTACTTGGATTTACATAATACGAGTGCTAGAGTTTTTATTTTTTGAGCCTACGCTCATAGAAAAAATTAGTCAATCAGGTATAAGAATCAATCTTTATGTATAATCGATGCGTAACTCCTAGGCCTTGATCCGAGCTAAGTGGACTATCAATCCGAAAGAAGTGGACGAGGTAACAACCTAAAGACTATGTATGGCACGTGCAAGGCCTAAAACTGATACAATGTTGTAGATTGATGTCTGACTCAAAAATATACTCAACAAAAGGATAAACTCACTAGGTATAAAAGTTGATTTTAATGTCCATGTATATTCGATGTGGAACTTTAACAGTTATATTGAAGACCCTGAAACACTTCTTCTCGGAAAAAGTTACTCTATAATTTGCCTTAATGTTTGTTAGAGCGTTGCAACACTAGTCTTACTTGTGTAAGCGATATTTACCTTTAAATGATTACAATTATACAACTAGTTACCGTAATAATTTCAGTTTAGTTGCAACATTAAAGAAATTGATCAATAAAAGGTACTAAGCAAACCAAGCACCTAGGGCCCATTCGTTTAGCATTTATTCTCTATCTTTTAATCTAACAAACGACGTCGTTGGAACTGATATTTGGTTGTTGAACGCTGACATTCACGATTATTCTATTTGGATTTACATAACATGAATGCTAGAGTTTTTATTTTTTGAGCCTACGCTCATAGAAAAAATTAGTCAATCAGGTATAAGAATCAATCTTTATGTATAGTCGATGTGTAACTCCCAAGCCTTGATCCGAGCTAAGTGGACTATCAATCCGAAAGAAGTGGACGAGGTAACAACCTAAAGACTATGTATGGCACGTGCAAGGCCTAAAACTGATACCATGTTGTAGATTGATGTCTGACTCAAAAATATACTCAACAAAAGGATAAACTCACTAGGTATCAAAGTAGATCTTAATATCCATGTGTATTCGATGTGAAACTTTAACAGTTATATTGAAGACCCTGAAACACTTCTTCTCGGAAAAAGTTACTCTATAATTTGCCTTAATGTTTGTTAGAGCGTTGCAACACTAGTCTTACTTGTGTAAGCGATATTTACCTTTGAATGATTACAATTATACAACTAGTTACTGTAATAATTTCAGTTTAGTTCCAAAATTAAAAAAATTGATCAATAAAAGGTACTAAGCAAACCAAGCACCTAGGGCCCATTCGTTTAGCATTTATTCTCTATCTTTTAATCTAACAAATGACGTCGTTGGAACTGATATTTGGTTGTTGAACGCTGACATTCACGATTATTCTATTTGGATTTACATAACATGAATGCTAGAGTTTTTATTTTTTGAGCCTACGCTCATAGGAAAAATTAGTCAATTAGGTATAAGAATCAATCTCAATCAATCTTTATGTATAGTCGATGTGTGACTCCCAAGCCTCGATTAGAGCTAAGTGGACTATCGATCCGAAAGAAGCGAACGAGGTAACAACCTAAAGACTATGTATGGCACGTGCAAGGCCTAAAACTGATACCATGTTGTAGACTGGTGTCTGACTCAAAAATATACTCAACAAAAGGATAAACTCACTAGGTATAAAAGTTGATTTTAATGTCCATGTATATTCAATATGGAACTTTAACAGCTATATTGAAGACCCTGAAACACTTCTTCTCGGAAAAAGTTACTCTATAATTTGCCTTAATGTTTGTTAGAGCGTTGCAACACTAGTCTTACTTGTGTAAGCGATTTTTACCTTTGAATGATTACAATTATACAGCTAGTTACCGTAATAATTTCAGTTTAGTTGCAACATTAAAGAAATTGATCAATAAAAGGTACTAAGCAAACCAAGCACCTAGGGCCCGTTCGTTTAGCATTTATTATCTATCTTTTTAACCTAACAAACGACGTTGTTGGAAGTGATATTTGGTTGTTGAACGTTGACATTCACGATTATTCTACTTGGATTTACATAACATGAGTGCTAGAGTTTTTATTTTTTGAGCCTACGCTCTTAAAAAAATATTAGTCAATTGAGTATAAGAATGAATGAATCTCAATTTTTAAGTATAGTCGATGTGTGGCTCCCAAGCCTCGATTCGAGCTAAGTGTACTGGCAGTCCGAAAGAAGCGAACGAGGTAGCAACCTAAAGATCATGTATGGCACGTGCAGGATCTAACACTGATATTATGTTACAGGCCAGTGTGTGACCCGAAATTATACGCATAAAAAGTATAAACTCACTAGGTATAAAAGTCGATCTCAATGCTCATGTCTATTCGATATGGAACTTTAACAGCTGTAATGAAGACCTTGAAACACTTCTTCTCGAAAAAAGTTACTTTTACAATTTGCCTTAATGTTTGTTAGAGCATTTCGATACTAGTCTCACTTGTGTAAACGATATTTTCCTTTGAATGATTATATACCTTGTTATTGTAAATTAAAAAAAAGGGAACCGAGTTATTTTCAATTTGGTTGGAGCATTGCGGAAATTGATCAATAAGAGGTACTTAGTAAACCAAGATCCTCTAACAAATATCATGTGCTCTAGCTAGCATAATCACAAGGTAATCATCTAATTAGCATTCAAATAATTTTACAGCTCTTGCTTTCATATA
>JAVXUO010002575.1:27500-73367 GCA_033065855.1 Escallonia rubra | reverse complement strand
AGCTAGAGCCTCTAGTGTTTCTAATTCCGGTTTTGCATCAGTTGTTTCGGATTCCGCAGGAAGTCTTCAGTTGCTTGGAAATGATACTGCTCGAGTAGCAATGCGTTCTGGTCCCGGATTCCAGGTGTCCGATAGTGAGGAGGATATGCGAAGTGAAGCTGGACTTCATGTTGATGTGATGAGTATCTCTTCCAACATGTTAACCAGTAGCATTACTGAAATAAGCAATCGTGACTTGAGAAGGAACGGTAGAAGACTATATTGGGATGCTTTATCAAGAAGCAGTGTTAGAAGGCATAGTGATTCCCCATTTATTGTTTTCACTGCTGGTCAGGGCAATGATGTAGGACCTCATGACAGATGGCTCCTTGATTTAAGTGATGATCTCCATAATGGTGGGGTTGGTCGTGGTTTTGGTTACCATGGCAGTAGGAGTCATAGAAGAAATCAAAGAGGACCTCCATTGAGCCACGAGGTAATATAAATTATGCTTTTCCTTCACCGAAAATCTCTATGGTTTCTAATTGATTGGACGTTACTTACCCCCCCCCCCCCCCCCCCCCAACCTGAAAGAAAAAACACTGGATGCCCTCAATGAGAGTACACAAGGCAGGAAATAAAATTCCTTTCATAAGTTCCATTTAAAATTTGGTTCTCTTGTACAAAAGCCTTCGTGTGGCTATTAACATCGAAGTTTTCACATCTTATTTTTTCTTTCAATTCTAACTGTATTATAATATTTACGTACTTATACAGATCTCAAATTACAGGTCTGTATAAATATATATGTAGGTACTTCTATTTGTTGGAGTATGAAGTGATAATATCAGGAATCTTGAATTTTCATTTCTCTTATCAGAGACAATAATAATGTATTGTATCTAATATTTCTCTATGTCAAACTTGTAGCTGTAAGAGTGTTGAAAGGAAGTTGATGGCAATGTAAGGTGCCTGACTTTCGCAAGTGGTTTTGTCATAAATTAGGGTTGACGAGTGCATCTTTTTCAGTTTTTTTGCTGACTATACTTCCATCTATGTTGCTTTAGTTCTAGCCCCCCCCCCCCTTTTTTTTTCACATTGGACTTTAATTGTGGTTTTTTGTGCCTTTCCAAAACCAAGAGGGCTCAAAGAGATGGAACACAATAAAAGGACTTTATGAGGAGAAATAGATAACAAGGCGTAGAAATGGCATGGGCAAGAACAAGGAAAGAATGTACTGAACCTTTACATATTATCTTTTCGCAATATGTCAACTGACATAAATTCAAGTTTCACTGACATTTTTCTGCACCTTTAGCGGCACAAAACATTGCGAATAGTCGGCAAGAGATCGCTCCAGGCGTCAATTGTAATTATGAAAATGGTTCAAGTTCAAAATGACTATTTAACAAGGTTCAACAAGGTTCTATGTGATATTGAGAGTGTATATACAATTGTTTTAGGTAGGCACCTTGACTCGTATGGGTACACTTGTGTACTGCTGGAGAAATGGAAGCCCTTTCAAAATTTTCGTTCTTATCTAATGTCATTTTGTTGTTATTTGACAATGTCGTACCACATTTATATGGATCTCAGAAAGAGTTCGAGGTGGCCTTCATGAGCGAGGTCAACGAACTACTTTTTTTGCATCTGGGCTCCACCCTGACGGTACATGCTTATGTGTGTACTTATTCATGGCTGAAGAATCCAATATCCTTGCTAATATCTTCACAAATAGTCTTGCTTGCCGAGGCTTTATTCGAGGTAGATTCCCAAGATCATATGACCTTATTCCAGCTAAATTGTTTAACCTGTCTCGCATTGGCCGTTCTTGCATTCTCAACTTAATTATATTGCGAACAAAGTTACAAAAGACTCTCTCTTCCCCGATATTATTAGGTCTATATGTTTGAAGTACCTCTCGGGCCCTATAATTTTTTTACTAATGGATTTAACCCTACTGTTAATGATTCTTGAAATCTAAATGGTGACATCTAAAACATAAGGTTAGAGAGTTTAGCCCCACTCTAAGAATTAAATTCAATACCAAATTGACAGCATATTCACACACACAAATTGATAGCTTTGATAGAGTCACGTTGCAGCAGCGGTGCTGCTTGTAGAATGGCCTTTAGAGAGAAGGTACTTAAAATTTGCAGCTAAAAAAAGAGACGAATCAGCTTATAGCAACATTGTTGTTTTGTTTTGTCACCTTGAGCGACAAACATATCCCCAATGCTATATGGCCGGCTGCAGTAGACCCGTCTCGCAATATTGCACTTGCCATGCTTTCCATGGCAGTTTTCGCTTCGCCACCCCATAGGATTCGGGTTTCATAATTCAGTTAGGTGTGTGACCATCTCAATGATTTTTTGCTGGATTAGATATCATTGAGGACTAAAATCAATTTGGCAGTTGAAGCATTAATTAGCGCTCAAAATTAGTAGCTATGAGTGAATCGTGTTGATTGACCTGGCATGCATATGCTTTCCCGTCATGGTTGGATGGGCCACCGGAGCCTGGCCTCCAAAGATCGTGTTGATTACAGGACGATCCTTGGAAAGATTGTCGTTTTGCTTTTTGGGTGTCTGCACGTTGCGGTTAGGACGTCCTCCTTAGCCTTCGACAAAATTCTTGGGGTAGCCCAGCGAGATGAGATTCTCAGTTTCCCACATCGTAAGTAAGGAACATTTCCCTTAGCATAACGGGTCTATATAATAAGTGAATGAATTACAGGGGTTAAGTGATATATACGGGGAACCCTAGGGTTTACAGTGAATGTAATCCATTTGACTTGATAAATCTCACCCTATATGAGTTTAGACCATATTATAATAGCAGCTGTTCTTTATGATACAAGTGCTCCTTTAATGATACCCCGTCGATAAGAGCTCTTGGAAAGTCATCAGCCTTGAAGTGTTCGAACAACAGTCACTAGAATGCTACGTTGTTCTTGACCTTAGGAAAGGATTGCGGTACCTTACACTGTTTTTTAGATCTAGGAGTTCGATACTGTTAATCGTTATTGGAACAAATAAACAACTCTCCGAGAAGGTGTTTTGGGGTTTCGGATTGGGAGGGGGGGGGGGGTGCGGGGAATAGGGTTTTTTGGCAAAAAAAATGTGAATTAAAACTTAACCACAATTACATTGTTCAAACAAAGTATAGAATATGATCTATTTACCTACTAAATAATCACAGCCTTTCCGACGAACAAATTAAGTTATCTGCATCTACTCAATCTCATGCAAATGTTATGTGACAAAGTAAAGCATATGGGGTTATTGATACTTGACACAATGATTGAAGTGATTCGGTTTGACCAACCCTCCATCCCTTAAAGCCCCTTGGAAGAGCACTAGAATCCACTAACAACAATTTTTTGTGGGTGAATATCAAAGCGCTTGCAATCCTTGGTGGTATTTTCAACTAATAATAATTGTCGGATTCGCAATGCTCCCTAGACTTGACAATTCCAAGCCTTGTTACAATTACCTTCTACAATGATTAATTATGTATTTTTGAAATTTTCTTTGAGGAAATAATTACAAGTAAAGATTTATCTACAGAGAGACGAGAGACTTGAGGAGTTGAAGATTTCCCTCTCGAGTTCTGAGGGTGATGAATAAATGCTCTCTCTAAAAATTTGTTGCTCGCATATGATGCTCTCTTTGATGATATGAAAATCAATTAGATTGAGGAGAGATGATTAAAATCTTGAGCAAATGTTTTTCTAGTGGCCTAAAATTGTGTTTCCATAAAGTTTGGCATAGCCTTAACTCATTAATACAAGGTGGAAAGCCGAACTAGCCGTTATTGGGTGTCCAAAGCATGACATCTTGAAAAACTAACTTTATTCATGCTATAGCAGTTGATCAAACGGAGTCAAATATGCGTTTTTAGACCGAAAGCGAACTTTAGGTTGACTGAAAATTTTACTTCCGACGAAAACAGTCTTTCAGAAAGTTTGGATTTTGGCACCTTTTTCTGTGTTGAAAAGTTAGTGAATAGATCAATGGAATAATGGAAAGTTTAGCCCCAAACAAATTTTTGAGGAAATCGAATTAACTCCATGGTTGACTCGTTTGCTGGAAAGCACTTCTATTAGGATAATATTAACTCATGTGCAAGGCAGAAGTGTCCGATGGTCATTCTAGGCCATGGTCCAAGCATAAAACCTAGACTAGTTGCACTCAAAGCACACATTAGAACACAGTCAACGTGTTTTTACCATCAAAACAAGATCCAGGCCTTGTTATCCAACAGGTGACCCGTAATTCTGATGTATGTTTGGTTCTTTTCTTGAAGCAAATAAATTACAACAATGTTTGTCTACTATATTTCTTGTTGGGTTTAAGAAGCTCCCTTATTCGTCCAATATTCCTTTCCATGCGACACAACTGACATGGCATACGAGCAACTGTTTTTCAAATGACACACTGCTATGTCCCTGCCTAATGATGCATGGGAGATGAACTGCTTTCTGGGGAGTGATGGTCTAAACTTCTTTCTTATCTGCAAATTGATGTTATTTGTTTGTTGATGAGGCAAGACATATCCTGTATCTGGACCAAGTATTTCTTTAATCGAAATGGTAGGTTTACGTGCCGTTAATTTTGATTTTTTGTTTTTCTATAGTACTCTAAAACTGCAATCAAGGCATTTTCACAATCGCTTGTGTTTGTCAATGTGCATAGTACACTATGGTTGTTACACCTTGTTACGAATTCCTTTGATGTTAATACATAGAACTTAAGCTCGCTCTGTTTGGGAAGGCTAAGCTGATGATTTAAATCTTTTCTTAATGCCTGATCTATAGGGTTTGGATGAGATTCATCGCCAGCCATTGTCTCTTTCAGTTGTGCTCTCACTTCCAGCTCCAGAGTCTGTTGTAGACTCGCTTCCTCTTAAGAATCATGGCAAGTTAGATCTGGCTGAAAGTGGGCCAAATGACGTGCAACAGTAAGTTTCTCTCACTTATTTGTTGAAGATATGCATGTTTAGTTTGAATCAGTTCGTGCTTATACATCTCTTCATGAGAAACAGAAAAAAAAAAAAAAAATTGAAAAAAGAAAAAAGGAAGAAGAATCTTAGGAAGGTTTAGTCAATTAACTGTTGAGTAAGGTTCTGTGTGATGTTTGGCGGATCTCATCATGTTATAGGGTGATTTTATCACGACTAAAGATGAAAGCAAAGGTGATGCATCACATGACCAAGATGAATCAAAGTAACAAACCAAAGGTTACATGCAAGCAGCTCTAAACATGATAAAGGTTTCAGCCAAGATAAATGATAGTATTAGCCGAAATTGTTTGGTTATAGTCAGCAATTTGATGCTTCGGAAAGAAGCTAGATGCTAGGACTATGTGGAAACGTGTATAAAAGAATTTCAGATTAATGTATATGTGTTGGAAACATATACAAGTAGATCCGAGCAGGGATACATGTGCAACAAAATACTTCATTTAACTGTCCAAGGCATCCACTGAATATCAAATGGTCGCGGTGAGATTTAAAGAAAGTCAAGGACTTCAGACTCCAGTAAATATATAGACATATAGTAATGATGCAAATGCAGTCTACATTATAGGCAGTACAAGCTGTTCATATCTATTTGAACTAATCGCAGTTGGTGGCCATATTTTTCTGTTTGAACGAGAAGCCCTTGGTTCAACACCCCTTCCTAACCCTCCCCCCCCCCCCTGCATCCCTTCTCACCCATTTTGTATTTTGGAGTTTCTGTGTGGGGTTCTTGTTGGGGGTTGGGGTGTTGTTTGGTGGGGGAAGGGAGAGTTTGGTGATTATCCATATTCATGCATCATTGTTAAGGCACATAGGAATCCTTATGAATCGTATAGAGAAGGAATCTGACCAAAAAGAAGAGAAATAGAAGATGAAAAAAGGGGGCATGCGTGTATCCTGCAATTAGTTGTCTTTGTTTAAATCTTAATAGATATGTTATCCTAGAGAATTTGCAGATTGCCGAATCTTAGTTATTGTGCAATAAATACGAGTAAAGTGTTTTACATTCTTGTATCTGACCTTTTGGCTTGGCATGCATACTTGGATAATATTACTCCCTCAGTTGGATATTTTGTCCCACAATCCTTTTTGGGAAGTTTTAATGATATTGCCCCCTTTTGAAAATTAGCAGCTAACATTAAATGATTTCGTTTTGCCTCTCAAAAGGATGGAGTCAGAAAAAAGAGACCTTTTATGCTTATTAGTCCAAGTCTGACTGGTACACCACATCACCTCCCCGACCCCACCCCAGACCGGCTATGGTGGCCGGCAAGCCTCAGGCAGATCTCGACTGAAGTTAAGATTACATGTTACATGAGTTTGAGAAAGTGATCACTGATCACCGAGTGAGAAAGCAAAGTTGGTCCCTGACTGCGCTGGTATCTTATTCAATCATCACTGTCTAGATCCTACAATGTCCAAGGGGTTTGTGGTGGCACTCCTTCCACGGCATGGTCATCCCTGCACTTTAACACCTGCGGCTTCAACTTCGAGGTTATATACAGAACAGTCAAAACGATCTGGTCTGAGTCTGACTCATGCAGCTGATTGGCCAACGAATTGGGTGAAAGCACAAGAATCAGGAAACGCCTGATCTTTGGAAACTTAGGGCGAACAGGACAGCAGATGGTTAAAAAGAGACCCGTTCACATAAATCCTAAACCTAGAGAGAAGGTTAACTATGTTAAAAAGAAAACAGAATCGACAAACCTACCTATAAAATGTGTTCTGCTGCTTCAATGAACCCACTTCCTTCCATCTAAACCCTCAATTTGTCACATGGTAATAAAACCCAAGTTTATATACGAGAAAGAAATGGGGAATTTTGCAAAAGAGGTGTAGTGGAAGCAAGAAGCAAGAAACAAGAGCATGAAAATGACTTCGGGTACCTCTTTTGCCCTTCTCGTGCATTTACCAGTTCTGATGAGATGCACCGTGTGGTGTTTCTGTATCGTTTGTCGTTTGATGGCAATTATATATATGGTTCAAGGGGTTGTTTCGGAAAGTTAGAATTGCCCCTAAAGATGTAAATTTTAAAACTGGGTCAAATATAATGAAATGGAGGGAGTACTTTTGTTGTATAATGATACAGCATTCTACTGCTAACTTTTGAGTAATTCTCCTACTGGGCATAGCTGCTAAAGGGGGTCAATTATTCTGTATTTTTATGTCATACCTCAAAGCTTGTCCCTTTGCAGGTGTTACATATGTTTGGTAGAGTACGAGGAAGGTGATGAATTAAGAGTTCTGCCTTGCCACCACGAATATCACGTGTCATGCGTTGATAAGTGGCTTAAAGAAATAAAGGGGTATACCACTCGCCCTTCTCTTATTCCTTTTCTTTAAAAATGTAATGATGTTACTGACACTTCCTTTCTTGCTCCTTTGCTGGTGCTTTACAGTGTTTGCCCAGTTTGCAGATGCAATGTTCGTGAAGGTGCTGACTGCTGACCTGGGTTCTGTCTCAAACTAGAGCTCCCATCTCAGTAAGCCATCTGTATGTAAATATACATGTTTATATGTCTATAGGATGATTTATTGAGAAATGGGATTCCTTACTTTGTATATATATATCTTGTTCCCGTTTTCGATATCTTTTAGCCTGTAAAAAGCTCTACAACCTGCTCCTGGAAAGTTACATATCAAAAAAAAAAAGATAAAATATCTCCATAACCTGCAGTTTGGGTTTTTTGTTTTCTAGATATGTCTTTGCTAATATGACACCTCTATTTTGGTCTTTCGGTATCAGTCTAATATGATGAACAGGATTGGGGCGTGCAACTATTGCTACTGCCAAAACCTTGCATTCTGCCCCACCACCACCAGAAAGTTAAAAATAGAAGAATAGAGGAAAGGAAATATATGAGTTAAGATTGAGTTGTTTTCATCAGATACATACGCAGACCTATAGACCATTTTACGGCAAACAGTCGTGTTGATGGACAGATAACGGGTCTCTGGTTTTGACAGAACTGTTGGACATGGTCCAGCTGTCGGTCCTTTCTGTGCGCATGAATTGATCAAACAGATAAGTGCAACTGCATTATTGACAAAAATATCATATGCGTTACACAGAATTATGACGAAAGTAAGTTATACATGTTACGTATCAAGAAAGAAGAAAATCCTCTAAGAAAACTTCTTCTAGGTGCATTTTATGTAGGGTTTTGAGTTCTTTCCTGGGGATTCTAAGCTTATGTTACGGCCATACTCAGGTTAACATGGCATGTTTTGTGTGTGTGCTGGTACTTGGCACATGCTGGTAACTACTTTCCAGGTGAAAACGGAACTGCTTCCTGGAGAGCCATGTTTGTCCTAGATATTGGGCTGCATGCGTGTATTAGAGTTGTATGGGATGAAAACCTCATACAGGATCTTGTCTTTGTCCATGTAAACCTTAATATATTCAGGCTCTTAGCTTGGGTCATGAGATTGCAAAATTACATGCTAATGAAAAATAGCTAATGCCCTTTAAAGAGAACAAAACAAAACGAAAACAAAACTTTGAGCCAAACATAGGTGTATGATGAAAAGGTTTTGCTTACCATCATATTTTGGGGTATGTTGACATCATGTAATCTGAAGAGCTCCCAGTCCCGGAGTTTGATAAAATGCTTGGGATGGGTTGGTTTAGCTTACGGCAATATTTCTTGTTATTAATTAGATTTCAAGTAGATGTAGCATGCGGGGGGAGGGGGAGATAGCCTCACATTTTCTTTTCCCATCATTTGGCTTCTTGTTATTTCAAAATTTCCAGCTATTAGTGTTATTTAAAACTTTCCCGCAGCTATGAGTATTTTTTTTTCTATATTACTCTCTCTATGTCACTGTATTTTTCACTTTCGACTTTCGGCAAAGTTCTAGCATAGATTTAGCATATGTACACATTTGATAAACATATGTAGTACATGATTTCTACCCTAGCTTCATTTGCTAAATAGTAAATACTATTGTTATTGGAGTACAGTTACATGTTTACATGGTACCAGATATATCTTAGTAATTGCCAATAATTCGAAGGAGAAAATTGAATGGAATAAAAGTAGTATTATCCTGGTTCTATGTTGACGAAATTCCTACCATATAGCATTCGGTGGTAGTTCGATTTATGGTCCAGCGGTGATCCATCGACAGTCGCCTCCTTGTATAACACAAGGATAAATAAGCAGAATATATCAATGCTTACTCTTCTTGGTAGCGCTGTAAATGAACCGAGCTGTTCATGAACAGCTCGCCCTTCGTTCTTCTAAAAGCTCGTTCATGTACGTTCATTTGCTTAACGTAGCGAATGTGTATTAAACGAGCCGAGCATGAACATTCACAATGGTTAGTGAATATGTTCACGAACAACTTTGTGTATATGTATAACATATTTCTCTAATGCAGTTTACATGTCTAAATACAACTTATAATTTAAACTTGAACTATAAGGTCATTTGATCCCACTTAACTCAAAGAGAATCCAGCTACGCTAACAGTCAAACAACCCAATAGTCTAACTACACTTACAGACGAACTACACTTTAGCCCAGCAGCCCAAAAACAACCTAAACATCCTAGAGTCCTTATCTTTTATCCTTGCTAGAATGTCAATCGGAAATCTCATGAGACACGCCTCTGTACACTTGAACCGTGCATTGACCATTTTCTTCAAGAATTTTCAAGGCTTCATCTTCTCATATGTAGCTAGGGATGGTAATGGGGCGGGTCGGATGCGGATCTTATAAAATCCGCACCCGCCCCGGTAGTCCTTTTAAACCGCCCTGCCCCGCCCCGCCCCGGCATCGGGTCTAGAGAAGGGAAAACCATCCCCGGTCCAGCAGACTTCTAAACAATCCGCACCCGCCCCGCCCCGCCCCCGCCTAATCTTCTTTGCATTAGATGGATTTTCTGATACTCTCTGGCCAAAACCAAACTCCAGTAGCCGAGGATAATGAATCAGAGTTTTACAAAAGTCCAGGAACCAGAAACCAAAGGATCTTGAAGATGAGGACATCAATGATAAAAACAAATTACAAACCTGAAAATGAAACACCCAGTAATTCCAACTAAAAATTTAGGTAATCAGAAGCATAAAGAAGAACTAGGGAACGGGAAATATAATCACTCCAAGTTATTTCATTTTCATGGAATTACAATTAGCAATCCCAAAGCTAAGCACCAAAACAACATAAAGACAGATTATGGATTATTTATGTCAGGCGCCTTCATTCTTGGCTATCGATCAGTAGGAGGAAATCAATCCAAGATCTTATTTCCTGCAATCAAGGCAATCAAGAGTCCAGCAGAGGTCGGGCCTCGAAAGTTGCCTTGTCCAGAGAGCTGTGATGGTGATGGTGGACGATGAACGGTTAGGTGGTAGTGACGGTGGAGGTGGTGGTGAGGGGTGACCGGTGACAGGAAGAGAACAGCGAAGGAAGAGCTGCGGTGGCTGGTGGGGAAGCTTGACTGTGGCGGTGACAGGAAGAGAACAGCGAAGGAAGACCTGCGGTGGCTGTTGGGGAAGCTCGGCTGCGGCGGCGAGAGGGAGAGAACAAAGAAGGAGGAGTTGCGGTGGCTGCCTGGCTGGTGGGGAAGCTCGGCTGCGGCGGCGAGAGGGATAGAACAAAGAAGGAGGAGTCGCCGAGAAAGAGGTGGGTGAAGATAGGAGAGCCGTGAGAGTGAGAAGGCAGTAGGCACAGCCGCACAAAGCCACAGATTAGGGATTTTAGGGTTTGCAAGAAAAAAACAAGGAACATATATATATGGTATCCTATGGACGGCTAAGATCAACTAAATAATTAAGGTACGGCTAAGATTAACTAAAGAACTAGGGTACACCGGGGTGGGGCGGGGCGGATCACGGGGCGGATTTAAGGGTACACCATACCCGACCCTAACCCGCTGCGGGTTTTTAAAAACATTACCATACCCGCCCCACGCCCCGATCAAAGTCAAAATAACCCGCTCCTATCGGGGCGGGGCGGAAATCAGCGGGTACGGATTTTTTTGCCATCCCTATCTGTAGACCCAAGCCTCTGTATCTTCTCTCCTTTCATCTCCAGAGAACCAAAATGATGTAGATCACGTGACTCTACGTCAATTGCTTCTTCCTCTACATGGCATCGCCTCAGAGATGATGAAATGCAAGTTTGATTTCTTTTCACTTACAGAGTTACTCCAGTCATTTTCTTCTAGGTATGTTTTATTTTAGACGATTTAGTGAAGTTAATAACTTGACTAATTGATGGAGTATCAATTATGGGATTTGTGCAAAATTGGGGATTTACAGAGAGATTGAACACGAAGTCGTCGAGCTTTCGAGCTCGTGTTTGGCTCGAATAGTTAGACGAGCCGAACGAGCCGAACGCGAGTTTGATGGAAACGAACTCGAGCCGAGTTCAAACATTATCCTTTGGCTCTTAGACGAACACGAGCCGAATTCGAACATGCCAAAACTTAAACGAACCGAGCTCGAACACAGGCATGTTCGGCTCGAACTCGGTTCGTATACAGCCCTACTTCTCGGAACGAATTGAACTCTACTGAAAATGTGAATCTTTATGCTTTTTGTTGGAGCATTAGGTGAGAGCTCAAGTTCGGAATCATGACTCTCTTAAAACCACGCTGAAGTAAAGAATGTGGGATGTTATTCTAGATCTTATGAACATGCTCCCTTTTTTTTTTTGATTGATTATAGAATAGTTACTGGGCATATCGATTATGTAGGGATGGTCATGAAGGAAGATGTTGCGGAATTAGGGAGGAACAAAAAATACAACCATACTAGGCAGAAGTTAAAACACAAACTGTACAGTGTAAACGTCATTAGAAGAAGCCTAGTTAGGGCAATATGTTTGTGCCCCGAATATTAGTGACGTTCTTCTGGGGCGGACGTAGGATTATGTATTGTGGGCAGGTAGGGGGATGTTCTTTGTGGAGCTTTCGACCTAAATATTTGATAATAATACACAACATTTGTTAATTTGTGTACCTTTGGAAAACGGGTTTTTGGAATCGAACTAAGAAAGTTAGGTTCCAAAAATCACGTTTCTAACGAAAATCTAAAAAAGAAAAAATTTGCATAATTGGGAAATTCGTGTTTCGAAACTACATGTTCTCAGAAATACCACTTTGATCTGTCATGTCTTACAAACTAACACAACTTTTGAATATAAATGCAATTTATGGATAAGTAACTTAATAAGCTACATGAATCCTAAACTCTTAATTTTACACCAGAAAATGAATTCATATGCTAAGTTGTAGTATTTTTCGAAAAGAAAGTATTCGAATGAAATATAGGATTGGCTTGTAAAACAACTTGTTTATAGATCCAGTAATCGTACCTGATAGTGTTGTACCTGATAGTGCATTATTTTAATGAATATATCCTAGGTGGGGATTGCAAATTAATTTGTACGAGTCTCTCTTTTTGATAAAGAAGTGGTTCTTGTAAGTATTAATGGAGGCTATCCAAACAATAGGGTTTATCGCAATCATCCCTCTTAATATGCTGTTACCGTTAGTCCTTCTAGACCAGCTTTATCTCCTATTTTAGTTTTTAGCATGACAGTTATAGTCATGACTTATTATGTATAGCCTGGGGGCTAGACTGTAAAACTTTATATATGTTTAAATGCAATTCTCTTTTCTACCAAAAAAAAAAAACACGGGCATGCCGAATGTACTCTTGGGCATTTAATGGCCAATAGAATGTAATCATAAGTTTTACAACAGAGCAAACAGTCATAATCGACAATTTTCTCAACATAGTAAGTAGATAATATACTGGAAAAAAGCTCAATATAGTAAGCAAATAATTTTTTTTTCTTTGAAAAGGTTAAGAACCCTACAATTAAGATGAACAGCATAAACTGATAAAAGTCACACCATGCCCAGAAAGGCAAGCAACAACTCACGGATGAGATCCCTATTTGATAGGAATAACAAATAAAGAAAAGCTGACAACAAAAGGAATAAATAAACCAAACTATAATAGCTAGAAAATCCTATATATATATATATATATATATATATATATATATATTTATATATATATATATATATATATATTGATAGCGCTAGCAAGTTGCTAGCGCTGTTTGTTCGTCCGCTACATAATGTAGCGGACGATAATTTACCGTCCGCTACATTATCTAGCGGACGGTAAAAAAATTCGCTGTTGTGGCACGCGATCTGGCCGTCCATTCTCGCCCGTGGACTGCCAGATCGCGCTAGCAACTTGGGTTAAGTAAGTTGCTAGCGCTATCATTTTATCAGCTCCCATATAATATATATATATATATATATATATATATATATGAGGAGAGCTCAGCAATACTTTCCACATATGCCCCTACAAATTGTCTACTTCTCCTGACTTGATAGAATTGTCTCTATTTTGTCTGTTTCTCTCACTTTCTCTCTCTTCCCCCTCCATTACCATCGATGTCGCCACCGAGGCCATCACCCAGGCTACCACCATTCCACTGCCACCGCTGAGATCGTGTGATCTGACGGCATCAATGGGATGATGACGGTGTTGTGGCTGGCGATACATCTAGTGGTGGTAGGAGGCGATGGTGATCAGCAGATCCAACGGCTAGGGTGGTGTTACTCAATGATTTCACGGTTAAGATGGTGCTCAGCGATTCGACAGTGAAATGGGTTATGGTATCTAGCAGTGGTTGATAAGATGTGAGGGGCGGCAATGCTCGACCATTTCACGACAATGGGTATGATGGCAGTGGTGGTGCGTGATTGTTGGAGGTAGTGACTTTGGTGGTTGTTGTTATGCATTTTGGATGCGTTAGTTGTGTGATGGTGGTATTGAGGGCGGTGGTAGTGTGACGATAATAACGATTCCACGACAATGCTTATAACGGTGAGGGGTAGTGGTGCTGGGAAATTCCACGACAATAGGTATGATGGTGGTGGTGGTGGGTGCATGATGGTGGTAGACAGTGGTCGTGATTGTGCGCGCGTATATGATGGGGGTACTAACGGCGGTGTCGGTATGATGCCGGTAGCACCTCCTAGGTTTATTCTAATTTGCATGCATTTTTATTAAATTGTGATTCCTGGAATTGATACAAAATAAGACATTTTTCGAGTGGCAATGCCGGCGAAGGAAGGAGGTTGCATAGATGGTTGTGGGTGAAATAGGCTGATGGAGACGGTGGTGAGATTGGTGGCCGATGGTGGTGCTTGTGGGGGGTTTGGCGGCAGTTGACGGCCAGGTGTGTTTGGCGGCTATCAACAATTCAGGTGGATTCGGGATTGGGTTATGTTGGTGTTGGAGTTCATGGTTGTAAGAGAAGTTGGAGATTGAGATAGAGGGATAGAGAGAGGGACAATTGGGTCCAAAGTGTCATATTCACTGACCGCTCCACTTAGGGCAGTTAGATGGGGTGATTGACAAAAAAAAAAAAAATCTCAGCCGTCCACAATCACACATAGACAGTAGAATGACAGTAGGAGATATAAGGTTTTCTCCATCGGTAGATAGGGATCTGCCCCCACACACACACATATATATATATATATATATATATATATATATATATATATATATATACATACATACATATACTTGTAAGATTTCCTAGCTTTGGGTTCAAGCTTTCCCAGTCCCTTCTCAGGCCAGCAGACACAGAGCCCATGGGAAAATATCCATCACATGGTCCAAGGTGGAGAAGTGGGATCCATAAATCAGGGTCATCGATGACTCTATTTCCCTCTGTAATCGGATGGACTAATACGAAAGAGGGAATAGCATGAGTGCGTGTGTGTCTATATATATATTCGTTAATATTTATTTAATTTCAAAATAGCCTTATTCGAACCCTTCGATTGTAGTGCCGCGCAACCCTCTGTTTTGTTGAAATCACTCGATCTAGGGCTTGGGTGCGTACATCGTCTAATAGGTCTAGATTTCCTTGACGGTCCGCCTCATTCTCTGCTTCCGAAAATTGTAACACTCGAACTGTGGGAAGACCTACTTCCGCTGGTAGCAGTGCCTCTGTCCCAAAACACAATAGAAATGAGGTCTCTCATATTACAGAATAGGGTGTCGTGCGGTATGCCCAGAGTACTTTGGGGAGTTCGTCTACCCATGCTCCCTTAGCTTCGTCCAGCTTTCTATTTAAACATTGAAGGATAGAGCGATTCATATTTTCTGTTTGCCCATTTGATTGGGGATGAGCAACTGATGTGAAACGGAGGTTGATGGAGAGGCCTTCACAAAAATTTCGAAAGTTGGAATTGCTTCCCATTATCGGTGATCAGAACCTTGGGAACCCCAAAGCGGCAAACGACATACTTCCAGAAGAACTCTTCACACTTTGCCGCCGTTATGGTAGCTAATGGTTCAGCCTCCGTCCATTTAGTGAAATAATCGATGGCGACTATCACAAAACGTCGTTGACCCGTAGCCATCGGGAACGGGCCCAAAATGTCCATTCCCCACATCGCGAATAGAATTGGGGAAGTCAAGATGTTAAGTGGAATCGCCGGCGTGTGTGAGAGGGGCAAATTTTTGGCATTGGTCGCACCTTCTCGTGAAGTTAATGGGGTCTTTTTGCATCCCTGGCCACTAGTAACCTTGTCTTAGGATTTTGTGCGCTAAGTTTCTTCCGCCTAAATGTTGCCCACAGATGCCTTCGTGAACTGTCTGCAACGCATAATCGGCTTCCCTAGGGCTCAAAACACCTAAGATATGGCAAACTAAAGTGACTTCTTATACAACACTCCATCCACGAGGACAAACCGGGCAGCTTTAGCACGCAAATTGCGAGCTTCACTTCGCTCTTGGAGTAATGCTCCCGAGGTGAGATACTGCACAAGTGGGTCCATCCAGCAAGACTCATGTTCCACTATGTCGATCTCCTTTAAGGCCCGAATACTCCTTTCTTCAAGGAGTTCAATATATACCGCTCGGGAAAACTCTGAAATGTTTGTGGCTGGCAGTCGCGAGAGTGAGTCTGCTTGAGCATTTTGATCCCTCGGTATGTGGCGAATGACAAAGTTTTTGAACTTTGCAGCCTCAATTTTCACAGCTTGAAGATACTTGACCATTCTCTCGTCTCTCGCCTTGTATTCCCCCAAGATATGGTTTACCACCAACTGGGAGTCGCTGTGGACAGAGAGAGAATCGACCCGTAACGAGTGTGCCAGCCTTATTCCACCTAAAAGTGCTTCATATTCGGCTTCGTTGTTTGATGCCTGAAAGCTAAAGCAAAGGGCGTATTCGATCACAAACTTTTATGGGCTGATAAGTATGAGACCAGCCCCACTGCTCCCTGTTTTAGACGAGCCATCAACATAAAGAAGCCACGGTTCCAAAGTTTCTGAGAGAATTAAATGTGGGGGATCTTCTGGTACCGTGTATTCGACAATGAAGTCTGATAAGGCTTGGGCCTTAATTGCCGCACGAGGCTTGTACTTGATGTCAAATTCTCATAGTTCCACTGACCAGTTAACCAATCTTCCCGAGGCATTCGTGCTTTGGAGAACCTTCCCTAAAGGCTGATCGGTCAAAACAATGATCGTATGCGACTGGAAGTAAGGTCGCAACTTTCTCGCTGAAGAGACGAGGGCAAGGGCCACTTTATCTATTTGAGGGTTTCTTGTTTCCACGTCTTGGAGAACCTTGCTCAAGTAGTAAACAGGCTTTTTCCTGCCTTCCTCTTCCCGAATCAAAACCGTGCTTACTGCTACCTTACTAACCGATAGGTAAGGAAATAAATCTTCAGCAGCGACTGGTTTGGTAAGAAGAGGTGGGGACGCCAAATAGTGCTTCAACCCTTCAAATGACTTCTGGCACTCTTCAGTCCATGCGGAATCTTTCGCCTTTCTAATGGCCTTGAAGAAGGGCAGGCATCTTTCATCCGATTTAGACATGAATCGTCCCAAAACAGCAACTCTTCCCGTGAGTTCTTGAACTTGTTTGATTGTTTTGGGCGGCTTCATGGCGTGAATAGCGTCGATCTTCTCTAGGTTGGCTTTAATGCCACGTTGGGAGACCACGAACCCCAAAAACTTACCAGAGGCTACTCCAAATGCACACTTGAGTGGGTTTAACTTCATCTTGTAAGTTCTCAGTATGTCGAAGGTTTCCTTGAGGTCCTCCACATGGGCTTCGGCCTTAACGCTCTTCACCACCATGTCATCCACGTACACCTCCATATTCTTACCAATTAGATCACGAAAGATCATGTTGACCAGTCGTTGGTACGTTGCCCCTGCATTTTTAAGCCCAAATGGCATGACTTTGTAGCAATAGAGTCCCCGCTCCGTGATAAATGAGGTTTTAGGAATATCGTCTTCGAGCATCTTTAGTTGGTGGTAACCGGAGTACGCGTCCATGGAGCGCAACAACTCATGGCCCGAGGTAGCATCGATGAGGTTATCAATTCGCGAGAGCGGATAACTGTCCTTCGGGCAGGCTTTGTTGAGGTCCGTAAAATCAATGCATATGCGGCAACGGACAACCGACTTGGGAACCATCACAACATTGGCTATCCAATCAGGATGCTGAATCTCCTTAATAAATCCAGCGGTCAATAACTTGTCAACTTCTTCATCGATTTTTACTTGTCCTTTAGGAGCGAATGTCCTCTTCTTTTGCTTGACCGGTTTTTTGAGTGGGTCTACGTTCAATTTGTGAGTGATTACTTCAGGGTCAATTCCAGGCATATTCGACGCTGTCCAAGCGAAGATATCTGCGTAGCTTCGCAAAAGTTGAGCTTGAGGTCATCTGCCAATCCCGTTCCAATCCTTAGTCTTCTCTGGGTTACATGGGTATAACTCGATCTCCATGAGGTCTTCGACTGGTTTGCCTCTTTCGATTTTGGTTTCGTCTCTCAAATCTTCAATCACGAGAGTCTCGTTGCTTTTGTTTCGGCATGACGACATGTAGCATTGTCGAGCCACCACCTGCTCTCCCTTGACTTCTCCAATTCCATGTTCCGTGGGAAATTTCTTTTTCATGTGGTATGTCGATACCACCGCCCTTAATTGGTTAGTGCTATTCGGCCAAGAATCGCATTATAGGCCGATGGAACGCGCACTACCACGAAATCTAATATCAGCTTGGCTTGGGCCGGAGGGGCACCCATGGTAACTGGTAACGCAATGATTCCCTCACAAACCACTGGGTGATTAGAGAAGCCGTAGAGGGGCGTGTCTATCTTCTGCAATCAGTCGGACGAGATATTCATCTTTTGGAAAGCTTCATAAAAAAGCACTTTCGTCGAACTTCCGTTATCCACAAGTATTCTCTTCATATCAAAGTTTCCCACTCGGAGCGTAACCACCAGAGGGTCGTCATGTGGCGTTTTTGTGTCGCCCACATCCTTTTCAGAGAAAGATATTGTTGGGACCGGTTCCATTTTCTGCTTCTTGGCCGACGACCTCTCAGTGGTGCAAACCTCTCCTGCATAAGCCTTTCATCCTTGGCCGGACGATCCCCCTGAGGCGGTTCCCCTCGAGATAGTATTGATAACGCCCGAGTTTTCTTGTGCCTCTTCTCGTTCCACTAAGGGAGTGGCCTCCCTCCTTTCACCCATTCGATTGACATATTTTCTCAGATGTCCATGCTTGATAAGAGCCTCTATAGTGCGCTTGAGCGACTCATAGTTGTCTGTGGTATGGCTGTGGTCATTGTGGTAACGACACCATAAATTTCTATCCCTCTTGCTTGGTGCCGATCTCATCTTGTCTGGCCTCTCCAACATCTCTTTGTCCTTAATTTCGTGAAGGATCTGCGGCGGCTTGGCGTTCAATGGCGTCAAATTCTTCATATCAAATAACTCCTTTGGGCGTCGCTCATCCCTTCTTGAACGTTTGAGGCCTCGTCCATCTCTTGGACTGTCTTCTCGGGTTTGCTTTCCAGGCTCTTGCCCATTGTCCCCTCGATTTCCCTTGTGGGTCTCCAAGTACTCTTCAGCCTGGATGTACGTGTTAGCTTTGTTCAGCATGGCGCTCATGTTCCCTGGTAGGTTCTTGTTTACAGCTAGGGGTGAGCAGCGAACCGATGAAACCGATCCGAACCGTTCAAACCGATGGAACCGAACCGTTGATGAGATTGAACGGTTTGGATTAAGATTTTCCAAACCGAGGCCGGTTCGGTTCGGTTCACGGTTCAGAATTTCCAAACCGGTACCGAACCGAACCGAACCGAGGGTTATAGGAATTAAAAAATATATGTATACCTTACCCTAGTTAGCTGAATAACCAGGGTAGAGTATAACCTCCTTACCCTAAAATTATTCACCCTTGTTCTTTTCGTTCTTTAGAGACTCAGCCGCAACTCTTTCCTTTACATCATTTCCAAAATCCAAATCATTGCTACTCTTCCACTCTTCTTCTTCAAAGACAACACAGTGAACACACCCACAGACATCGTAAATTCGTAGCCCACGGATGAACCAAACCAATCGGCAATATTTGGAAAGATTAAGGTCATTGCCCAGTGCCCACGCGTTTCTTCTTAGATCGCGATCTCTCTATCTATCTATTGCATCAGATTTGGCCAATATTTGGGAAGATTAAGGTCACTGCCCAGATTTCAATCTCATTCCAAAATCCCAACAGAGATTTCTTGGATATAAGTGTGCTCTCTTCGGCTTCTGAATAGTGAGCAGGTGAGTTCTAATTTTGATTCTGGTTCTTTAGGTAAAGAAACAAGCAAGTGTGTAGCATTAGGAAAATACATGCTAGTAGTGAAATGTTTTTTACCCATGAGAAATATAGATGCATAATGTACTTTATCGTAATTTAATCAGAATGTACAGGCTGACGAAAGTGAAATGTGAGAGGGGCTGCAAGATCTATTCTTTAAACTGTCAATTTTCAGGAGTATGAAAGATGAAGAAGGATTTTTCAAAGGGAGGATTAAACATAATTTGACAAGAATCTCTAGTTTTGCTCAACTCATGATGCACAGAGAGTGAAACAGGACAGTGAGTTAGACAAAAGTATTTGTATTGAGCAGAATGAGAAAGAGGTCGTTTAGCGTCTAGCAATAACACAAATAATGCCGAAATGGCATGCCTGATGCTAAGAAAGGAGCAAGTGGATGAGGAAAATGCAACAGACACTACTAGAGTGATCGGGGAAAGTATCATGGAGAGTTGGAGATATACTTGTTACTAGGATACTGAGCTTACTTTTGTCAAGGGACTGGACCAAAACTTTGCAAATAGAGGGAATAGGAAAAAGAAAAGGCCACCAAGCAGGAACCTTGGGGCCAAGCCAGATTTGTTCATCTGTCTTAACTATTTCCACAAAACCCCTTTACATGTCTGAAGTATATGAGTGAAAAGCTCTTCCAGGGAACAATTGTGGTTGGCTTATAAGCCTTAGAGTATGCTGCTGCCCAGCCAAGCTTAGAACAGCATGTGTAACACCGACAATAGATAATTATACACTTTTTCCATGCCGATGATTGTTTAGCGTATTTTCACTGCACTCATTTGATGAAATGTGATTGGATGAACATAGAACGCCTTGATTCTGGCGGATGAATAGACATGTTCAGTGTGGTGGAGATGATTCAAGGACTTATCATATTGTGCTTATTTAATTTCCACCTGTTTTGCATATTAAACCATATGGTGAAAAATGGGATCTTGGCTTAAAGTGTTGAAATGTTAAGTTCTCACTGGATTGGCCATTTTACAAGGGCTGATGATGTTGTGCTCTTATAGTTTCTTGATGATTTGTCTTGTATAACTTATCTTTTAAGTTTTTCACCCAGATTGGTGGTTCACCTTGTAAAATAATATAACTTCATTTCACTTTTGCACTTGCTACTATTTCAATTTATCTTGTAATGCAACTATGATGTAATCTTTTGTTATTAGACTATTATTTTTTTCTTGAACGCTACATAATGTTTAAACTACTTCAAACCGATCCGAACCGTTTAATTTGAACCGTTCAAACCGAACCGTTCAAACCGAGGTGTCTTGGTTCAGTTTAAGAATTTGTGAATCAAGGTCCATTGGTTTGGTTTGCGGTTTGACCCCAAAAGCGAACCAAATCGAACCGTGCTCACNCCTATTTACAGCGAATGCAACCTTGGAAGTGAGGCGAAGCCCACGCAACGAAAGGCGGTGTACGGTACCGACTTGTCTAGATTGTCGATTTCTAAAGTTGCCGCATTGAAACGCCCCAAATAATGCGTTAAAGACTCATTTCTCTCTTGCACCACATTAAGGAGACTCGCATAATTCTTCCTCCTAGTTTTGCTGCTCACAAAATATTTCTGGAACAAATCAGAGAGCTGTGCGAAGGAATGGATTGACCTCGGGCGGAGAGATTTAAACCACGCGTGCGTCGCCTTCCTCAAAGTGGTTGGGAAGGCCCTGCACATGACGACATCTGAGATCTGGAGGAGTAGCATATTTGTTTTAAACTGGTAGACGTGCTCACTAGGGTCTCCGCTTCCATCATACAAATCGCACTACGACATCCGAAAATTTGGAAGAAGTTTTGCCTTCTCGATTGTCGTGGACAGGGGGTATCCAGAATCCTCCCTTGGGGGAGTGAATTCTTTCGGGCATGGACCAGAGATGGTTTTATGAGAAGCTCGCCCTTGGGGGTGCACTTCTCGTGTAAGACCACGAACTCGTCCTTGGGGACGATGTCTTTGGTCTGTGCAACGTCGACCTTGAACTTCGCCGCTTGAATAGGAGACGAATTCGTGTTTCCTTCGATTGACGTCTCATGTCGGAAACATGAACCGCTTCTGGTAACATGCTTCTTGTAACATGCTTCTCGGTCTCTTGTCTGGGCTGATAACTGGGATCAGCTTCTTATCTGTACTTCCTACCATAGCTTGATCTTGAAGTTAACCTGAGGTGAAGGTCGGTCACTCGTGTCAAGGTGGGTCTGATTGTTGGAGGCCACGGGAGCCACCACTTCGAGTGTTTTCTGTAGGGTGCTTACTACACCTTTAAGTTCATGGATTTCTCTTGTCAGATTTGCGTTTGGTGTGTCGAACAACTTCCGGGTCAGGTGGTGACGTAGGTCCCCTCTTTTTAAAAGGGGGTCGGGGAACAAGTTCCCTGGGAGCTGTCACTCGTTTTCGGGGTGACCGAAGTCACATTGATCCGATCATCACTAGAATATCGGTGGGATGGTGTCGACCGTTGGCCCCCTCGACGAGAGCCACTAATTCGTGCTCGTCGGTTCTAGACTGAGCGACTGATCGGAGGGGTATTAGAAGACGATTGCCTAGCCATGTTCCCAGTCGGTCCCACGGATGGCGCCAAAATGTTGCTACTTGAATATTGATCGGGAACCACAACCAGGAAATGGACATGCAAAATAGAGCTCGGAGTGACCGCCGGGTGTGTTCCGGCAGAGGAAGCTCCGATGCTAAAGTCAGAATATTGCTACATGGAGTAGAGCTCTGAATAGCCGAAATGCACTAGGTGTGCGTGTGTGAACTTAGTTGTGTACCTGAGGCCTCGTTCATAATATAGCCTCGCCTCCCTAGAATCCTTCTTACCTCAGGAATCTCCTCTGATAGGCCTCCTAATTAGTTAGAACCATATTAGGACTCTGCTGCCGTACCCAAAGGATAACGTTTACATTCTATCAGGACTCTATCACCCCTAGTAGAGCTTATCTCGAACACATGTCCTTAGGTTAACTCGGAGTTAACCTTGCCACGTGTCACTTCTTGGTTGGATGAGTACATGTAGTCATATCAGTGTCAAAGGCTGGTGGGAGGCGTGCAAGGTGCAGGGTGGTTGGCAGGAAGCATGTGGGGTTGAGAGAGGCGTTGGAAGGGGTGGAGGGAGGGAGGCGGTGGGATGGGGAGTATGGAGTCTCGACAGGGCCAAGAGAAATGGAAGGAAGGGAAAATGAAAAGTTTTGGCATGTGCACAACTTGTTAGGAAAGAAAGGAGGAAGGCAGTGGAAACCAAAAGAATTTGGGTTTTTCATGTATTCGGATGTGTGCAAAAATATTGCGATGTGTATATATTATTTTATTTATCAATAAGTTAGACGAGTCTTGAAAGCTCGGTTCGGCTCAGCTCGTTTAACTATACAAGCATAACGTTCACGAGCTTGAATGAGTCGAGCTATACGATGCTCAATCCCGGTTATATTAATTGAGCTCAAGCTTGATTCATTATTTTGTGAGTGAACACGAACGAGTTTTAAATGAGCGAACACAAGCTTTCTTCATGAAAAGCTTGGTTCGCTTGTAGCCCTAGTAATAGCCAAGGCACAGTAGGGCCACTGAGTAGTAATTGAGTCATAGCTGAGTCATCAAACACCACCTTCGTTGTCACAACAACCATGTAGAAACCTCCGATCCCCAAAAAAACAACAGACATTAAATAAATTTGAGCCCTTTCTCGCCATTAACGCGACTAAATCCAGGCGCTCTTGTTTACCTTGGCAAACCATGCCGCCGTCAGTTAGTCCATTGTGGTGCATCTGGATGGATATATTTAATAAATTGAATACTAAGGCCATGTTTGTTTCATGGAAAATGCTTGACGAAAAACGTTTTTCGAAAAATACTTTCTTGAAAATGGCAGCCTCTTAAAAACGTGTTCATGAATTCTATTTTCCGTTGTTTGGATGACGCCTAGAAAAACAATAGAGCAACATAAATCAAAACGTCTCTCAGCACCACAACACAGTAATTTGGACTAGCACCGGTGGTCAAACATCCAGTCCTCATCCAAAACCTACAAGTCCATCATCAACACCCCACCCTCCACGCTACTAGTTAGGACCATCACTGGTGGTCAAACACCCACCACTGGTCTCTGATCCTCCAACTCCAACTCCAACTCCATCGCCAAAACCAACACCTACCACACAACTAGTTAGGAACACCAACGATCGCCCACACACCGCCACTATACCAGCCAAGATTGGCACTCAAAGAACACCAAAAACCACTGGATCGACATAACAAACCAACCATTTATTCAACGCCAAACACCATAACAATCACTGTTGTTGCACTCCCCGCCGTACCCAACACTAGTGAATCGGCATACCTCTGGTAGTAAACGATAAGATCCATCCACCACAACCATCGATCACCCCCAAATCTACTTTCATAAACTAAAGTCATCCAATTAAAATCAACAAGAAGTAAAAAGCATAAGACCCAACCATGAGCCGTAATCGATGTAATTGATGTTGATGCTTTCGTTGCATCTCTAGTGAGGACTGATTTTGAGAATATGCAGATGGGCCATGAGGGTGAAGAAAGTTGCGCTAGCAGTGGTGGTGCAGTGATGGGGGCGATAGAAAGAGAGAGAAGGGCGAGAGGGGGGGGGAGACTGTCGGGTTTTAACGTGGAAAATGACTTCCCGTTTTTATTTCCGTAATTCGTTTTCCAAGAAATTTGTCTTGCTTTTGAGTGAACTGTAAATATTTCCTGGAAGTAGTTTTCTAATAAACATGCCAAACAACTGAAAATGTAGAAAACTTTTTTTGAAAAACGTTTTACATGAAACAAACAAGGCCTAAAAGACAAATAAGACATTCAGGAACACGTGCTTGACTTTTACTTGAATGATCACAAAAAATAGAAGACCCTAATAAAATAAGGACAAATAAGTCAAAGGAGAGGGAAGTAAGTAGAAGGGTGAACTTCTCTCGTTTCAAGAAAGTATAAACTTGGCTCAGAGATAGTGAAATGAAGTGTTTATAGGATAATTCATTGGTGTTTGGAGTTTTGAATTGTATGAGTAATTAGCTTAGAGGTAGTGGTTTACAGTCGGTTCCATTTGGAAGCTGAATACAAAATCGAACTGACCAACTTCACTTTAAAAAAAACCAAAGAACCAAATCGGAGTAGAATGGCCTGATTACAACAATTTGGACAAATGTGGCAGATCCATTGAACATGTAGACCAACTTGGACTTGTAGTTATTTTTGAACTTGTTTGGGCCTAGTCATTGACTATCAAATCCTTATATCACAACATGAACAAAAGCAAGAAGCCAAAAAAAAAAAAAAACATTAAATTTCTAGCAGAAAGCATACAAGAGTCTAACATTCTAAATAATATTAATGAAAACTCAAAAAATTAATGGGAAAAATTGATGTGTTATAATGCCGTATAGAGCTTCTCTATGGCATAGAATCAAAAAGACAATTATGCCCTTATATCGATCCTAAACGTATTAATCCACTAAGGGTAGATAGGTAATTTTAATTTTGCAAATCCACTTTCTTCCTTAGACGTCACCACCACCCGCATTCTGCGTGTGGTGGCGGTGAGGAAGTGAGATATGATGGAAATACACTCCATCCTCCCCCCGCCCTATTGTCCTTAAATCCCACTAGCAGGTTCATTAGATTCGGCAGATGGTTAGTTGTTACGGTGATGGTGCTGCCGTGTTGAGTGGGACGACCATGGGGGGTTTGTCGACGTAATGGTGGTAAAGGCTGGGGATGGGATAGCAGCAGGGAGAGAAAGAGAAAATAATTAGGGCGAAGTTAGGTTTACTAATTGATTCCAAGGAAAGTGGATTCGCAGTTGACGTAGAGGTGCCGCAAGGAATACAGTCCGAGTCAGATGCCAAGTATACTGATGTGGGACACAATAAGGGTGAAACAAGGGCAGAGACTAATGGCTTCCCAGACAGAGCCTGAGGGTGGCAGTGCTGCGAGGGTGATGACGCAGGGTGAATATACGATGACAGTCATAGTCCGATGCTTAGGTCCAGAGTGAAGGTCCTGTATGTTTCTCTCTCTAGAATTCTAGAGTGAGAAAGTGAAAAGTCTGAAAAATGTCCCAGTCGTCCGTGTTCCATCCTGAATGAATTCTCAAGGCTCCTATTTATAGAGGTTGAAACGATGATGTCATCAATCGACATGTGGCGTTCCAAGGGAGTGACACGTCATCGAGGGGTCCACGGGTGCCGGTGCTCCACGGACTGTCGGATCGCATATTCAACCGGCCTGCCCCGCATAGCGTCGCTTTGTCTGTCAGGAAAGACTGGCTCCCACAGCATCGGTGTGGCAAGAGAACCCCTTGATCTAGCCACCAATCCAAGCCCTTGTAGAGTCCCACATACCTAGCAGCGGTGGGGAAGACCCGACGCCCAACTACCAGGCGAACTAGGCGCGATGCCCTCCAAAGACCTGCTCTCGTCTCGGAGTGACACGGGGGTCATAGTCCCTAGGGGTGCCGACCCAAGCCCCCAGTGCCGGAGCACGTAGGCCAGTCACGCAGACACCCTGACAGAGATAGGGTCTTGGAGGAGTCGCCTATTCCGCGGGCCAAGGTAGCATCCCGGAAGAGCCGTCTACTTGGCAGGCCGAGGTAGCATCCCAAAAGAGCCATCTATCTGGCGGAAGGGGAGTCTTTGTGCTGGAGCACTTCGAGCTCCCTGGCAGAGATAGTGTCCCGGAAGAGTCTCCTATTCCGCGAGCCGAGGTAGCATCCCAGAGGAGCCATCTACCTGGCGGAAGGGGAGTCTTCATGCCGGAGCACTTAGAACTCCCTGGCAGAGATAATGTCCCGGAGGAGTCGCCTATCCCCGCGGGTGAGTCCTTGTGCCAGAGCACTCGGAGCGCGTCAAGGTAGCATCCTGGAGGAGCCGTCTACCCGACGGGCCGAGGTAGCATCCCAGAGAAGCCGTCTACCTGACGGAAGGAGAGTTTTCATGTCGGAGCACTTAGAGCTCCCTGACGGAGATAGTGTCCTGGAGGAGTCGCCTATCCCCGCAGGATGATGCGCACTTTGGAGAGTGGGTCGAAGCATGTTCCACGACCAAGGCAAGGTGCGCATGATGTGGTGAATGAGTGTGGTGCCCGGGTGGCATGTAACATGATTGTGGCGCATGGGCGCGACAGAGTGAGTAAGGTGCCGGGGGCACGTCTGTGTTAGTGGCGCCGCGCATGGGTGCGGCGGAGTGCGTATGGTGCTGGGGGCACGGTAGTGTGACAGAGAGCCCGTGGGCACGGGCGCGGCAGAGTGTTAGAGTGCGGCGCCCGGACACTGGCGACGGGGGTCGCGGAGACGGTGCCCGGGCGACGGGGTCAATGAGTTGGCATCGGCGCCGACGACAGGGGTCGCAGAGACGGCGCGCGGGCGACGTTCGGACGACGGGGGTCACAGAGTGACGTTCGGGTGACGGGGTCGAGAAGAGACGTATGGTCCTTTGAAGAGAGGTGAAGGTGTTAAGTATGGAGGCCGAAGGCCAACCCTTAGAGGAAGGCCAAGGCCAACCCCAAGGGAAGGCCGAGGCCAAGGCAGCGACTTCCTTGGGCAAGTGCCATGGCGCGCCGACGGACGATGTGCGATGTTCTACGGTCGAAGCGTGATGAGGCGTTGCTCGAAAATGAGTTTCTTAGTGACGAAGTAGCGTAACGAAAGTGAGAAGTGCACGTGACTTGAGCGTACATGCTTTGATCGGTTGTGAGCGTTAAATATTGACTGTTACTTATGCGGACGTGTCATGGAAATTGGGACCCCAGTGGGCTTTTTGGTGCGACCAAAATAGGTTGGGAACACTAATTTCAAACAAAATGACCTCTTTGCCCTTAACGAATTAACACAAGTAGACTTCAAATAAGGGTATAATTATCTTATGACATAACAATACATCTGCCTTCTCCATGCTAGGTTGTGTCCTTACATACTCAGTGATTTAGAAGTTCTAATGTGAAGAGTCATTGCAAAAGAGTTTTCAGAATCGCAAAAAGAAAGCATCACCAAGCTTTAAGGAAAGCATAATCCATGATCCACATTACTCATCTCCAAGAAATAAGAATTACCACACCAAAATAGCAAGCAAAAGTCGAATGGAATAATATGCAACATAATTCACAAAAAGAGAAACAAAACAGCTAAAATAGAACTAATTAGGGTAGACACTAGATAGTAAAAAGGTTTTTAAATTTGTGGTAATTTTGATAGTAAATGTTTAAGTTCAAGTTCAAATATTATTGAAATTCTAGTCTCCTATAAGATTTGTTGGGATTTTCAGCTTCAACTATTAGAAAAAACAAATTGAACCAACTGAATCGCTTATTCAGTTAGTCAAAGAAAAGAAAAACCAATCCAATTAGTTTGTGTTCACAACCTATTCTGTACCGCACCCCGGGGCCCGCCAAGAGATCCTAGTGGCGCGACACGTCACCTATTTGGCGGTCAACATCACTCAACAATGTTGCTCTGTCAAAGCACTCCGCGCTTCGAGCATCCGTATGGCGATCAAAAGTGTGCTCCCACCTTAAGGGGGTCGGCCACCCCAAGGGGGTCGGCCTCCCCAAGGGGGTCGGCCACCCCAAGGGGGTCGGCCACCCCAAGGGGGTCGGCCTCCCCAAGGGGGTCGGCCACCCCAAGGGGGTCGGCCACTCCAAGGGGGTAGGCCTCCATTGCCCCGCGAAGGGGGGAACCTGCTGCACGGCACTAGCTTCTCGCTCCAACAACACACCTCCGCTATCTTCAGTAGTGCGACGGTCATTATTGCCGGCTCAATCAAACTCACGGCGGGACGGGCTCGCAACCCTTAAGCCCTCGCCGGCTCAATCAACCGACGGGTTCCGACCCTCGCATGTACAATCAACCGGGGGCTCCGGCCTTCGCCAGCACAATCAACCGACGGGCTCCGACCCTCGCATGTACAATCAACCGGGGGCTCCGGCCTTCGCCGGCACAATCAACCGACGGGCTCCGGCCTTCGCATGTACAATCAACCGGGGGCTCCGGCCTTCGCCAGCACAATCAACCGACGGGCTCCGGCCTTCGCAGGTGCAATCAACCGGAGGCTCCGGCCTTCGCCACAGGGATGGGCTCATGACCCTAAGGCCATCGCCGGCACAACCAACCGACAGGCTTCTGGGTGCTCCGCTCGTAGTGCTCCAGCACAAGGACGCACCGCCACGGACTCCGAGCATCAAGCCATGAACATGCACCCTCATGTCACCGACGATCATCGACATCGCCAAGACAATGAACCGCGGGTCACTCCAAGACGGGAGCAGGTCTTCGGAGGGCATCGCATCCGGCGCGCCTGGCAGTTGGCTGCAAGGGAAACCTTCACCGCTGCCAGGAGCTTCGCGCGTCTCATGACGCATCTTGTGGGATTCAGTAAGGGCTTGGACTGGAGGCTGGAGCAACGGGCTGCTCTGACCATGCTACCGCGGCGTGGTCAGTCTCCTCAGACAGGCAGATGGACGCTGCAAGGGCAGGGCGACATGAACTCGGGGACCGGCACATCCGACGGACGATCGATATTGCGAGACCCCCTACGGCGACGTGTCACTTCCGGAGGACGACACATGTCGGCTGATGACACGTGCGCATTTGGGCCTATATATAGGGGATTCTGAAGCTTATTCAGGGGGCTCTCTCATTTGGACATTTCACTTTCTCTCTCTAAAGCTCATTCTCTCTGGATTTCTAGTGAGAGAAAGACACTTGGATTCCTGTCATCGGACTCTTGACGCTGCACCCTTGACGCTGACTATCGACTGTTGACTGTCGCCCCCGTTCGTCGTCCCCCTGCTGACGCGGCACTGCCAGCCCTCGCGACCTGTCTGGGGAGCCTTGCTCTCAGCCCTTACTCCGTCCTTGCTGTCTCCCACATCGTCTACTTGGAAGCCAACGCAGACTGTATCCTTTGTGGCACCTCACGTGGCAATGCGACCCGATTTTTCTTGGCAACATTTGGCGACTCTGCTGGGGAGGTGAGCATCGTGTTGCAGTCTGCCACACTCAAGCAACCTTGACTCAGCAACGCAGGGCTATCAGGACTACCAGTCACAACCTTAACCCAGCCATCCAAGAGGCTGTCAGCTCCAGACTTAGAAAATTTTCAAGCTAACATCGTTCTAATGCCACCACCTTTGATGCCATCACCCACTCCCTTGGGGGCTTCACCACTTCCTAACCCCTTCCGCCTCACCTTGCAGCAGCTTGGTACGTGGTGCGCGGGGTGGCTCGAGCCATGCTATCCATCGCCTCTGTGACTTAGTCGGTCGTCCATACCTGCCCGCCATCTTAAGTCCAACCTCCCTCTCATCTCGACCCCTCGTGGTCGCGGCCGCAGTCACATCGCCGCCCCATGCCCTTTTTCTTCACTTTTCAACACTTAGAAAATTTTCTTCAATTTTCGCGGTCGGGTCACCACCACCGTGACTTCACTCCGTTATCTCTTCACTTCTCAACACTTAGAAAAATTTCTTCAATTTTCGCGGTCGGGTCACCACCCCCGCGACTTCACTCCGTTATCTCTTCACTTCTCAACACTTAGAAAAATTTCTTCAATTTTCGCGGTCGGGTCACCACCACCGCGACTTCACTCCGTTATCTCTTCATTTCTCAACACTTAGAAAAATTTCTTCAATTTTCGCGGTCGGGTCACCACCCCCGCGACTTCACTCCGCTATCTCTTCACTTCTCAACACTTAGAAAAATTTCTTCGTTTTTCGCGGTTGGGTCACCACCCCCGCGACTTCATTTGACTCCCTCTTAACTTCTCAACACTTAGAAAAATTTCTTCAATTTTCGCGGTCGGGTCACCACCCCCGCGACTTCACTCTAAACCCCATTTTCCAGACTTGGAAAACTTTCTTCATTTTTCGCGGAGGGGTCATCACCCCCGCGGCTTCACTCGACATCCTCTTCACTTTTCAACACTTAGAAAATTCTCTTCGTTTTCGCGGTCGGGCCACGCTCGCGGCTCCCCTCGGCGCCCGTGCCCCAGCTCAACACTTAGCCATTTTTTTTTGTCACTTGACAAAAACAAAAAAATTTCTCAACACTTAGATTTTTTTTCGAACCGCTCTCGCACCTTACAAGATCGTGGTTGGGTCATCACCCTCCCATCCTCTTTCTACACTTAGAAAAAATTTTCACAAAATTTTTCACCCTCCGTCGTTGTCTCCAACACTTAGAAAATTTTTTCAACGAAAATTTTCAGTGCTCCCCAACCTCCCTCCTTCTCTCCCTTTCACTCCAAGCTTCTTCTCACTCGAAAATTCTCATCCTCTCTCTTGCTCCTTTTATAGGACTCAAAAAAAAAAAAAAATTTGGCATTTCATTTGTCATTTGCAAGTCACACAGCAAAAAGAAAGAAGAAGTCCAGGTGGGCCGAACCCACCCGCGAGGGCCCCGACCCGCGCCTGCCCCGCCCGTTTCCCCTCTCTTTCATCATCATCCAGCGGGTCAACCCACCCGCTTGCCCGAACCGACCTGTACCCCGACCCGTGTCTCCCAAACCCTAATTTTTTTTCTTCTTCTTTCTTCTCTTCTCTTTCCTTGCGCCGAGGCACACCTTGCGCCGACACCAGCCACCATCGGCCTCCCTGCCGAAGTGACCACCGCCGGCCGCACCTTCCGGCGTCGTCCATCCCGCCGGCCGACCATCCTCCCCGCCGACTTCCTTCCTCCGGCCGAGCACCACGGCAGCCCGCGAAGCCTCGTCTTTCTCTTCTCCTCCTCCACCCACCACCATGCCGACCCACCACCGCCGAGGGCCTTGCTCTCCCGACCCCCTGCTCGCCGACCCCCCATCGGCATCTCTCTCCCTCTCTCTCGCGACCCCGCAAGCGTGGGCCCGTCGCCACCGCGCTGTACCGCGCCCCGAGGCCGTCGCGACTCCGTTCTTCCTTCATCATCTCCACCCTCGCCGACCCCTCATCACTGCCGACCCCCCCTCTCGGTCTCTCCCTCTTCCCCGATCCCGCAAGCTCCCACGGCAGCCATGGCCGCGCCGACGGGCCTGCTCCTCCGTCACTTCGGCCTGTCCCGCAGCACTCCCTTCGCCGACCCTGCTGCGCCGAGCTCCCCACCCCACCGACCCCCCTTGCTACCCCGACCCCCCCATGGCGGACGACCCACCCCTCGGCCCCTCCTCTTCTCCCCGAGCCCGCAAGACCGCGGTGAATTAAGGTTGTTGAAACGTCTCTTGCTCCTGTCTTTTAATTCCTCAAGTTCAGCTTCAATTAACTTGTCAATAGACTTCTCTTCCTTATCACATATGACTTTATCACATGTTGATAGCTTCTTTGCTGGTTGGTCCTCAACCTGAACTTCTTGATTTTCATCACTCTTCCCTTCTTTATCATCATCCGGAGTAGCTTCTACTTGACTGGCACAGGATATACCTTCCTCTTTATGAGCTTGTGCCTTTTCGATGGTTAAGCTTTCTTGAATTGCAGAACTGTCAACAAAAGTATTGGATTTTTTCTTTGCCAGCACTGTCACCTTTCTGATCATCATCATCAGCATCATCATCATCATAAGTAAAACCCTATATTATGAATCAAGGTTCACGTACTGACCAAAGACATGGTGCAACTTGGAATGACATTACTGAAGTTTATGCCATGTGATTATGTGGACAATGTTATGATGATGCTTAGCAAATTGAAATATGGAGATCTGTCTGAGTGTGGGTTTCGTAGGCCAGCGAAGGGACCATTTTACCTCAAAAGAGCAACAAGTCAAACTCCAGTGATTGATGTCGGGACGATTGACAAAATAAAGAACGGAGACGTTCAGCTCTTCATAAAAAGAATCAAGAACGTTGATGGCTTCATGAGCTGCTTGGCGCTCCCTGCCACCATCGCAAGTTATAAAGCATCCCTGCACTCCTGGCCGTAATGGGTACCCTCCCTTCTTCACAGGGCTGCAATGCGTGTTGTCTTTGTCCAAATGCCTAAGAGAGATGGAGATCCCAGTCCCAAAGATATAGTTCAATACATGATAACATCTATTGCCTCGACAAGGAAACACATATCAAGATTCATCTTAAGAGTGCTACCGGTTGAAGTTACATGCTATCCGTCCGAAGAAGAAATCTCCGGAGCAATCAAACCTCTCATTGTTCGATACTTTCCTGTGGAAACTCAGACCCCGTATAAGTGGTGGATGGTGAACAGCTGATCGATTCATCAGCCATTATCGATAAATTGAGGGAGAGGATTACTCCCAAGAAATTCACTAGTGCAGTCATTGAGAATGATGAAGAGAAAAAGTGGCGCCAGTGCGTTGATTCTCATTTGGTGCATATACTATCACCAAACATCTACCGAAATACTTCCGAGGCTTTGGAGTCCTTCGACTATATTACAAGCAACGAAACATGGGTGAATGCACTTGATGGCCGGGACTTCTTGCCACGTCCACTCGTGACAGCCGCCCATCTCCGCGACCCTCGTCGCCCGCGCTTATGCGCCCTCTCCGCGACATTCGTCGCCCATCGCTTGGGCGCCGTCCTCGCGACCCCCGTCGCCAATGCCCGGGCGCCGTCTTCGCGACCCTCGTCGCTCGCGCCTATGCGCCCTCTCCGCGACGTTCGTCGCCATCGCCCGGGCGCCGTCTCTGCGACCCTCATCGCCAATGCCCGGCCGCCGTCTTCGCGACCCTCGTCGCCTGCGCCTATGCGCCCTCTTCGCGACCTTCGTCACCGATCGCCCGGGCGCCACCTCCGCGACCCTCGTCGCCAGGGCCCGGGCGCCGTCTTCGCGACCTTCATCGCCTGCGCCCGGGTGCCGTCTTCGCGACCCTCGTCGCCTATCGCTTGGGCGCCGTCTCCGAGACCCTCGTCGCCAGCGCCCAGCGCCCTCTCCGCGACGTTCGTCGCCCATCGTCCGGGCGCCATCTCCGCGACCCTCGTCGCCCGCGCTTATGCGCCCTCTCCGCGACATTCGTCGCCCATCGCTTGGGCGCCGTCTCCGCGACCCTCGTCGCCAGCGCCCAGCGCCGTCTCCGCGACGTTCGTCGCCCATCGCCCGGGCGCCATCTCCGCGACCCTCGTCGCCCTTCGCGTCCGAGCGCCATCTCCGCGACGCTCGTTGCCCGCGCTTATGCGCCCTCTCCGCGACCTCGTCGCCCATCGCCCGGCCGCCGTCTCCGCGACCCTCGTCGCTAGCGCCCGGGCGCCGTCTTCGCGACCCTCGTCGCCCGCGCCTATGCGCCCTCTCCGCGACGTTCGTCGCCCATCGCCCGGGCGCCGTCTTCGCGACCCTCGTCGCCCGCGCCTATGCGCCTTCTTCGCGACACTCGTCGCCAGCATCCGAGCATCGTCTCCGCGACACTCGTCGCCAGCATCCGAGTGTCCTCTTCGCGACCCTCGTCGCCCATCACTCGGGCGCCATCTTCGTGACCCTCGTTCTCCCGCGCTTATGCGTTCTCTCCGCGACACTCGTCGCATCGCCCAGGCCACGTCTTTGCGACATTCGTCGCCGGTCACCCGGGCGCAGTCTTTGCGACCTTCGTCGCCCGCACCCGTGCGCTCTCTCTGCGACCCTCGTCGCCCGGACCTCACCTCCGCAACCTTAGTCGCCGTCTCTCATACACGGACCCTCAACAACTCTCCGGCCAATCAGTGATTATGCGTGTGGCACCCACTCGGGTTGCCCCTTCGTGTGCGCCCCACGCAGGGGGCTTATGTTCCCACCCTATCTTGGCTACACCTATAGGCGCACTGGGGGTCCCAATTCTCATGATGCGTCGGCATATTCAACGGTCAACTTTTCAACACTCACAGGCCGATCAAAGCAACACATGCTCAAGTCACGTGCTTTTTTTATTTTATTTATGAAGCAGTCTTGATGTGCCTTCCCCCTTAAGGGTGTTGGCTGCCTACCTTGACGACCGACTACCGTCGCGCGCACGCCGTAGTTGTGACTTTCGTCACCGCGCCCACGCTCCATCTCCGCGACCCTCGTCGCCAGCACCCGTACGCTCCGTCTCCGCGACCTTCGTCGCCGCACGCCACCTCTGCGACTCTCGTCGCCAGCGCACTATCCGGGCGACTCTCGTCACCCGCGCGTCATCTCTGCGACTCTCGTCGCCAGCACACCATCTCCGCGACCCTCGTCGCCAGCACCCGTACGCTCCGTCTCCGCGACCTTCTTCGCCTGCGCGCCATCTCCGCGACATTCATCGCCAACACACCATCCCCGCGACCTTCGTCACCCGCATCCACGCGCCAGTTCCGTGACTCTCGTCTCTGCGACTCTCGTCACCAGCGCGTCAGCTACGCGACTCTAGTCGCCAGCGCACCAGATCCGTGACTCTCGTCGCCGGCGCACCATCTCTGCGACTCCCGTCGCCTGCGTACCATCTCCGCGACCTTCGTCGCCCGAGCAACATGTCCGCGACCTTCGTCGCCGGCACCCGCACACCGCACTCTCACACGTCGTCATGCCCATGCGCCGCGCCACTGATACATCCATCCTACTGGCTCTTTGTCGCACTACGTGCACCCGGCACCAAGTATCGTCCGTCGCTGTTCTCATGCACCATTCTCATCATATGTGCCCCCGGCACTAAGTATCGTCCCGCGACACTCGTCGCCGCTCTCCTGCACCATTCTCATCATATGTGCCCCCGGCACTAAGTATCGTCCGGCGACACTCGTCGCCGCTCTCCTGCACCATTCTCATCATATGTGCCCCCGGAACCAAGTATCGTCCGTCGCTGTTCTCATGCACCATTCTCATCATATGTGCCCCCGGCACTAAGTATCGTCCGGCGACACTCGTCGCCGCTCTCCTGCACCATTCTCATCATAGGTGCCCTCGGCACCAAGTATCATCCCGCGACACTCGCCGCTGCCCTCGTGCACCGTGCTCATAATACGTGCCCCCCGGCACCTTATGCACTCCATCGCGCTCATGCGCCGCGCCACTAACATTGACGTGTCCCCGACACCTTACTCACTTCATCGCACCCGTGCACTACAATCATGTTACATGCCCACCAGGCACCGCACTCATTCACCACATCATGCGCACCTTGCCTTGGCCGTGGAACATGCTTCAACCCGCTCTCCGGAGTGTACATCACCCGCGGGGATAGGCGACTCCTCCGGGACACTATCTCTGCCAGGGAGCTCTTCAACACTCTCTTCCTGTCAGGTAGACGGCTCCTCCGGGATACTACCTCGACCAGTCGGGTAGATTGGCTCCTCTGGGATGCTACATTGACTCACTCCGAGTGCTCCGGCATAAGGACTCCTCACATCCGGGATGGGCTCGCAACCTTGAAGCCATCGCCGTCTCAATCAATGCGACGGGGCTCCGGCCCTCCCATCCGGGATGGGCTCGTAACCTTGAAGCCATCGCCGTCTCAATCAAGGCGACGGGGCTCCGGTCCGCGCACCCGGGATGGGCTCGCAACCTTGAAGCCATCGCCGTCTCAATCAATGCGACGAGGCCCCGGTCCTCGCAGCCGGGATGGGCTCGCAACCTTGAAGCCATCGCCGTCTCAATCAAGGCGACTGGGCTCCGATCCTCACACCCGGGATGGGGTCGCAACCTTGAAGCCATCCCCGTCTCAATCAATGCGACGGGGCTCCGGTCCTCGCACCCGGGATGGGCTCGCAACCTTGAAGCCATCGCCGTCTCAATCAATGCGACGGGGCTCCGGCCCTCGCATCCGGGATGGGCTCGCAACCTTGAAGCCATCGCCGTCTCAATCAATGCGACGGGGCTCCGGCCCTCGCATCCGGGATGGGCTCGCAACCTTGAAGCCATCGCCGTCTCAATCAATGCGACGGGGCTCCGGCCCTCGCATCCGGGATGGGCTCGCAACCTTGAAGCCATCGCCGTCTCAATCAAAGCGACGGGGCTCCGGCCCTCGCACCCGGGATGGGCTCGCAACCTTGAAGCCATCGCCGTCTCAATCAAAGCGACGGGGCTCCGGCCCTCGCACCCGCTCAATCACTTGACAGGCTCCGGCCCTTGTCCGCTCAATCAACCGGGGGCTCCGACCCTCGCAGCGGGCTCTAATCACTGAGCGGCAACCATGCCAAGTGCATTCAACACCGTTTATGCGTGCGGCGCCCACTCGGGTTGCCCCTCCGCGCACCCCGCACGCAGGGGGCTTATGTTCACAACCTATTCTGTACCGCACCCCGGGGCCCGCCAAGAGATCCTAGTGGCGCGACACGTCACCTATTTGGCGGTCAACATCACTCAACAATGTTGCTCTGTCAAAGCACTCCGCGCTTCGAGCATCCGTATGGCGATCAAAAGTGTGCTCCCACCTTAAGGGGGTCGGCCACCCCAAGGGGGTCGGCCTCCCCAAGGGGGTCGGCCACCCCAAGGGGGTCGGCCACCCCAAGGGGGTCGGCCTCCCCAAGGGGGTCGGCCACCCCAAGGGGGTCGGCCACTCCAAGGGGGTAGGCCTCCATTGCCCCGCGAAGGGGGGAACCTGCTGCACGGCACTAGCTTCTCGCTCCAACAACACACCTCCGCTATCTTCAGTAGTGCGACGGTCATTATTGCCGGCTCAATCAAACTCACGGCGGGACGGGCTCGCAACCCTTAAGCCCTCGCCGGCTCAATCAACCGACGGGTTCCGACCCTCGCATGTACAATCAACCGGGGGCTCCGGCCTTCGCCAGCACAATCAACCGACGGGCTCCGACCCTCGCATGTACAATCAACCGGGGGCTCCGGCCTTCGCCGGCACAATCAACCGACGGGCTCCGGCCTTCGCATGTACAATCAACCGGGGGCTCCGGCCTTCGCCAGCACAATCAACCGACGGGCTCCGGCCTTCGCAGGTGCAATCAACCGGAGGCTCCGGCCTTCGCCACAGGGATGGGCTCACGACCCTAAGGCCATCGCCGGCACAACCAACCGACAGGCTTCTGGGTGCTCCGCTCGTAGTGCTCCAGCACAAGGACGCACCGCCACGGACTCCGAGCATCAAGCCATGAACATGCACCCTCATGTCACCGACGATCATCGACATCGCCAAGACAATGAACCGCGGGTCACTCCAAGACGGGAGCAGGTCTTCGGAGGGCATCGCATCCGGCGCGCCTGGCAGTTGGCTGCAAGGGAAACCTTCACCGCTGCCAGGAGCTTCGCGCGTCTCATGACGCATCTTGTGGGATTCAGTAAGGGCTTGGACTGGAGGCTGGAGCAACGGGCTGCTCTGACCATGCTACCGCGGCGTGGTCAGTCTCCTCAGACAGGCAGAGGGACGCTGCAAGGGCAGGGCGACATGAACTCGGGGACCGGCACATCCGACGGACGATCGATATTGCGAGACCCCCTACGGCGACGTGTCACTTCCGGAGGACGACACATGTCGGCTGATGACACGTGCGCATTTGGGCCTATATATAGGGGATTCTGAAGCTTATTCAGGGGGCTCTCTCATTTGGACATTTCACTTTCTCTCTCTAAAGCTCATTCTCTCTGGATTTCTAGTGAGAGAAAGACACTTGGATTCCTGTCATCGGACTCTTGACGCTGCACCCTTGACGCTGACTATCGACTGTTGACTGTCGCCCCCGTTCGTCGTCCCCCTGCTGACGCGGCACTGCCAGCCCTCGCGACCTGTCTGGGGAGCCTTGCTCTCAGCCCTTACTCCGTCCTTGCTGTCTCCCACATCGTCTACTTGGAAGCCAACGCAGACTGCATCCTTTGTGGCACCTCGCGTGGCAATGCGACCCGATTTTCCTTGGCAACAGTTTGTTAGAGTGGTACGCAAACGGTCAGATAGGTTGGTCGGGTTTCACCTGTAGAATTCGTTTTAACCATTCAAATCGTCACCCATAATCCCTAATTACAGGCTTCCGAATCTTGTATTTAGACCTGGCAAATGTTATTCGTACCCGTTACCCGGACCGTACCCGGTCCAAAATGCCGGGTACGGGTAGTTATTTTCACTACCCGCCGAAAATAGACCCGTACCTGAACCGACCCGTAATTTTCGGGTCGGTTCGGGTCGGTTGACGGATTACCCGGGTTACCCGTTTTTCAAAGGATATATAAAGAAACAAGTGTGCCCTAAGCCAGCAACCCATCACTTTCATTTTTCTACTTCACTCAGACCCTTCTCTGCCTCCGCCGTCTCCCCTTTTTCTCTGCCTCTGCGCTGCCGCCGTCCTTCTTGCAAAGATCTATCTCCTCCCATCACTTCGTCTTCCCCCTCACTGTCATGGATCTATTGAAACTTTACCCATTGTCAATCTATCATCGTTCGAGTAAGTGACTGTCAGACCGACCACAGTCTCTCCGTCGCCGACCAGATCTGCGTTGTCTGTCGCCGACCAGATCTGCGTTGATCGTCGCCGACCAGATCTGCGTTTTCCATCGCCACTCCGTCGCCGACCATGTCCCGATCTGAAGTTTACCGTCGCCGCCCAGTTCTAGCCTATGATGTTGGTCATTCGTTAATTTTGTTAGATCTGTTTGACGTTGTGCTTAGTGGAAGTTGCGGTGTGATTTAAGTTAAATCTGGTGTTTATGAGTGTTTACATACAAGTTGGTTTTACGCAGATTTCTGGTTAATTTAGAAACTTAGATTTTTTGTGTTATTGTTTCGGATTCAGATTTGTTGATTAAATAGGTAATGTGGCTTCTTCAATTATTACTCTTTGAGAAATTGGGTTCTCTCGGAGTTATACAGTGGTTAGATTTTTGTCGCTTTATGATGTTGCTGAATGCCGATGGCGAACTTTTTTGTATGAGTTAAATGCTTGTCATGCATACGAATGGTGATTGTTGTGTGATGGATCTTATATGAGCAAACATGACCTGATTTCGTCGTACAGGCTATTCAGTTCCATTATGCAAATGAGAGCATGCCAAGAGTGTGAAGAAAGCGATAATATTGATGTGCCTATGCGTGAGAGAGAGAGAGAGAGAGAGAGAGAGAGAGAGGTGTGAATGATGGTGGAATTTTAATACTGTTGTACCGAACAAGAAGGTAGTGAGGGGGGGAATGATGGTGGAATTTTAATACTGTTGTACTGATCAAGAGGGTAGTGCGACAGTTAAGGCTGTATTTTAATGGTAATGAAAGAGTGATGAGATAGTTATGGTAGGTACTTCGATATAACAATAACAATAATAGTAATACAATTAACTAGAAAGCTATGGAGGATGAAAGGTGGCATGGTCGTAGAGTATTATTGTGCGTATCGTGCAGTGCAGAATGGGGCTTATGCAGCATATGTACGGCGGTCTGCACCCTTTTACACTACAACGCTGCCGCCTGTAATATCAGGTCATCATTCTGTTGTTTTGTACCATTCCAATATTAAATGTGACAAACAACTCATTGACCAACTTTGATGGGGTTGTGAACTGGAAGTAAATTAAGTAGTACTGCAACGTTGAGTGTAACAGGCAAAACATATGGTGGAAGAGAGGTGACCCTAGCTTACTCTGAATGGGGTTCATTTTATTAATTTATCTTGGTGCTTGTACAACTATGATCAAGCTATTTAATCTCACACTTTATGGGTTTTGCATACAAGAAGAGTCACGTAATTACTTTTGATTTTCCTTCACTCACCGACAACGTGTTTCATGAGTTGCTAAGAGTACATATTTAGTGAGTGGAAGCAATGCAATTACTCAAACTTTAGGCAAAGCATCACTGCTAAAAGGATCTGGAACAATAGAGGTGGGTTTGTTAGAGGATTGTCAAAGAAATTCTTCAGACACGTCTATGGCTGAGGGGGCTTAATCGAGAGCAGCCTTAGAGCCACGTCTTTCGCAGTGGCGTCAAAAAATAAAAGCTAAAGGATCTAACAGAAAGTGTGAGGGGTATGAGCATAATTGAGACTAAGAAAATGACTTGAGAGATGCCATTAATGTAATTCAAAAGTTACCGCCTTATATGAAGATATCAGTAAGAATATCTTTGGGGTATTCCTCGCCCTTTTGCTGTCCTAGGACATAGATATCCTAGATACCTATTGTGTTATGAATCGTCATGTATAAAGAGAGATGTCCACAAGATAGATATAGTCGGATTTACGTGTGACATACTTATACGTATCAATAATGCCACACATGTCAATATCATTTCCCAACAACAATAATTACATTAATATATGCAGACTCTTTAGATCCTAGCAAAGAGCGAATGTTAGGTGGTTAATTAAGGGAAGGATTAAAGTAACATCATTGCATACAACGAAAAGAAGTACTGCCATTTAGATGGATCAAGTCAACCCAGTTGCCAAATAGAAGATGAATTTTATCCAAATAATTTCAAGGAAAAATGTTAAAAGGAGATTAATAGTGTTTTTATGCACTCTCTGACTGTGTTTGACGTGCCGAATAAAAGTGTTGAATTTGATGGATATATAATATCCAATGTTTGATACAAAATTAAGAACCGGATTTAGAATCCCCCACACCCACCCCATACAAATGCACTGATGCAAAGCTCTGATCAGTTCCTAATAACTTGAGGGTGGAGTAATCTGATGTGTTGCTATCAATGTGTTTTTTTTTTTTTTTTTATATTGGAGATCTCAAATTTTGTTTTTATTTTTTATTTTTCTTTCACTCTTGTAGTTTTTTTAGGAAAACAGATGAGTTTGAGGTAAGGTTCTCGTGGCTGGCGAGGTTTTCAGATAGGATGCTACCAACAGAGGCTAACAGATGCCAAAAATTTGAGTGGGGACTCAGGCCTGATTTGAGAGATGGAGCAATCTCTGCTCGGCTATTGAGTTATGTGGAGTGTGTGAACCTAGCACGTGGTTTGGAGCAGTCCAGGTCTGACAAGAAAAGAGGTTTAAGCAACATCAGGGTGGCTAAGAGGGATATACAGTAGAGTAGAACTTCAGAGGCTGACAAGCGTCAGCAGCTCTATTTTGCACTGTTATAGGGTGCTCAGAGTTAGCAGATGAGGCAAACTCACGGGTTTAAGCCTGCCTCAATTTAGAGAGTTAGACCTGGGCAGAGTTTTGGGGCTCGACCAGGGCAGAGTATGGGGTTCAGAGAAGTGCAGAGCGTATGAGTTAGACCAGCTCAGAGTACTAAATTTGGACCATAGCAGAGCCTTGGATTTCGACCTACACAGAGTGCTGGATCAGCTTTTTAGGTCGTTCCTTGTGCCACATGCAAAAGAGTCCATCATGGTAGGCCATGCTACAAGGTTATTGGGGAATGTTTCAAGTGTGGCAGTGTGAAGCATCAGGTTCGAGACTATCCATCTGCTAAAAAGAATCAGTCAACTTTCTACCCTGCACCTACAGTTACCGTAGCAACGAGCAGTGCTCCTCGTCAGGGAGGAGGACAGAGTCAGCAGGGCCAGACTCAGCAGTTTCAACAGGGTCAGAGGCCCAGAACATCAGCCCATTTTTTTCTAATGTTTGTTCAGGATGCTACAACATCCAATGGCGTGGTGTCAGGCAGACTTCTGGTTAACTCATTAGATTCTCGTATTTTGTTTGATTCTAGAGCATCCCCTTCTTTTGCACAACGATTGAAGGTGAAAACCCATCCTCTAGAGACTGACCTTACGATAGACACTCTGATGTGAGAGTCTTTGAAAGTTTCGACTGTTCTTTGTGATTGTACTGTTCGTGTTAGGGATCGAGATCTTCCTATGGATCTCATCCCATTAGTTATATCGGACTTTGATATCACACTGGGCTTGGATTGGTTATCTGCCAAGCATGCATCTGTGGACTGTCATGGGAAAGTAGTTTGTTTTGATATTCCGGGACAGTATGAGTTTGTTTATCACAGGTCTAAATCAAGTGGGCTTGTTAGTATTATTTCTGCTATCAAAGCAGAACGGTTACTGTGCCAGGGTTGTCAGAGATATATTGTACATGTCATTGATACGCGTCAGAATGGTCCTAAGTTGTCATCTATCTCTGTAGTGAAGCAATATCCGGATGTTTTTTTTTCTGAGGAGTTGCCAGGAGAGCCTATTGACCGCGAGATAAAGTTTGTGATCGATCTTGTCCCTGGTGCGGAGTCTCCGTATCGTATGGCTTCAGCTGAGACGAAAGAGCTAAATGAGCAGTTGTAATAGTTGCTTAATCGGGGATTCATTCGTCCCGGGGTATCCCAATAGGGTGCTCAAGTCCTCTTTTTGAAGAAGAAGGACCGCATAATGAGACTCTGTATCGATTATAGAAAGTAGAAGAAGATCACGATCCATAACAAGTACCCATTGCCCCGCAATGATGATTTGTTTGACCAGCTTCAGGGTGCTTGTTATTTTTCAGACATCGATCAGAGGTCCGGGTATCATCAGTTGAAGGTGAGAGAGGAATATGTCCCGAAGACAGCATGGGAACACGCTACGAACATAGAGTTTTTTGTCATGCCTTTTGGTTTGACGAATGTCCAGGCAGCATTCATGGATCTGATGAACAGGGTATTTAGGGACAATTTGCATCAGTTTGTCATCATGTTCATTTACGATATTTTGGCATACTCTAAGTCTGAAGAGGAGCATATGGAACATTTGAGACTGGTGTTGCAGCAACTGATAGGCCACAAGTTGTTTTGGCTTCAGCAAGTTGGGTTCCTTGGAACGTGGTGTCTAAGGATGGTATTTCTGTAGACAAGGGAAAGATTAAGACAGTGACTGAGTGGCAAAGACCTAGCTCAGTGAAAGAAATGCATAATTTTCTCGGCCAAGCAGGTTACTATAGGCGATTCGTGGAAGGCTTTTCCAAGATTGCAGGACTGTTGACTCGGTTAACGCAAAAAAATGTGATGTTTGTTTGAATTGATGAGTGTGAGTCCAGCTTTCAGGAACTAAAATAGATACTACTGACAAAACCAGTGTTGACATCGCCGTCAGGTTCAAGAGGGTTTGTATTCCATAGTTACGCCTCTAGGAGAGGACTTGTTTGTGTTTTAATGCAGCATGGGAAGGTCATTGCCAATGCATCGAGGCAATTGAAGACTCAAGAGTAAAATTATCCAACCCATGATCTAGAGTTGGCAGTGGTTATCTTTGCTTTGAAGCTGTGGAGGCTTTACTTGTACGAAGATGGAGCATAATATGAGGCAGTGCAGATGGTTAGAGCTTCTGAAGGATTATGACTGCTCGATTCATTATCATTCGGGTAAGGTTAATGTAGAGGTCGATGCTCTTACCAGGAAGAAGGAACATAATAGTATAGATTACAAGACAACCTCAGTTGTTAGAGGAGATGAGGCAATTGGACCTTGAAATTTGGTGTTTGGGATATAATGCAGTGTTAGCAGCTATGCAGGTTAAGCCCATATTGATTAGCAAGATTAAGATGGCACATGTGAACGACTCTGAATTTGCTAAGATCATTGGAGGTAGTGGAAGCGGGAAATAGACTGAGTTCGAGGTTGATTCTGATAGAGTGTTATGGTTTGGTGGTCGGTTATGTGCCCCTAATGATGAGGAGCTGAGGCAATTGTTGTTATTTGAGGCTCATAGTTCAAATTTTTCAGTGCATCTGGGAGGCACCAAGATGTATCATGATTTTTTTAGAGCATTTCTGGTGGTTAGGAATGAAGAAGGACATAACGGAGTTTGTGTCTTGATATTTGGTGTCTCAATATAGAAAAGCTGAACGTCAGAAGACAGTAGGAACTATATAGTCACTGGAGACTTCCAGGTGGAAGTGGGAGCATGTTACTACAAATTTTATGGATGGCTTACCCAACACAGTTTGGAATTATGATATGAATTGGGTGGTGGTCGACACCTCTTACCAAATCGGTGCACTTTTTGCCTATTCAATCCAATTTCACCCGGCAACAGGTCGCCCAACTGTATGTAGATTCGATCATGAGACTTGAGAGAGTTGCTATACCAATTGAGTCGGATAGGAATTCGCATTTACTTCGAAATTATGGGAGAGTTCCCGAATGCTATAGGGAATGATTTGAGATTCAGTACTGCCTTTCATCCTTAGACAGATAGCCAGTCAGAGAGAACCATTCAGACTTTGGAGGACATGCTGAGGGCTTGTGCTATGGATTTTCAGTGTAGTTAGGATGCCCATCTACCGTTGATTGAGTTTGAGTTCGACAATTGTTATCAGGACAGTATCCAGATGGCGCCTTTCGAGGCTTTGTATGGTCAGAGGTACAGGACTTCATTATGTTGGATGAGGTTGGTGAGCGACGGTTCATTAGGCCGGAGTTAGTTCAGGTGACCTGTAAGAAAGTTGACCTGATTCAGTCACACATGAGAGCTTCACAAGACATACAACATATGTATGCCTCTAAGCGTACGCGGGATTTGGAGTTTGCTGTTGGCGATCGTGTTTTTCAGAGGATTCTCCCTGGAAGGGAGTGATGCACTTCGGGAAGAAGGGGAAGCTCAGGCCTAGATATATCGGTCCTTATGATATTCTTGATAGGATTGGACAAGTAGTGTATCGACTGGCATTGTCTCCGGATTTGGCTGATGTCCATAACGTGTTTCATGTGTCAGTTTTAAGGAAGTACGTTCATGATTTGAAGCATGTGTTACAGCACCTCCCCGATGATATTCAGACAGACTTGAGTTATAAAGAGGTGCCATGTGATAAAGTTGTTCGGACTAAAGTGATACCATCAGTAAAAGTTTTCTGGAGGAATCATACCTTTAAGGATGCTACTTGGGAGCCGGAGGATACCATGCGCAACACTTATCCCCAACTGTTCGATACGGTAGGTCTGTGAAATTTTGAGGACAAAATTTTTTAAGTTAGGGAGAATGTAACACCGCGTTAAATCTTTCTAGTACATATTAGGATTATGGTATAATATAATAGGCCATGTTCTGATAAATAATATGACCAAATCTAGGTTAATTCAAAGGATTGTTGATCGAACTCTCATTAGTGTTCATAGATGTTGTTGATTCGAGCATTACACAACATGTTGTATAATGCGCATTTCTTCTGAATATTGACAGGACATAATAATTCTGAGGCGTTATAACAATGGTCTATTCTTTGGGTGTTATAAGGATGATCTGTTCTGTGGGTGTAATAAGGTTGGTCTGTTATGTTTGGGTTACAACTAGTACCTAAGTGGATTAGTTTATACATCTGTATATGTACTCTGTATATGTATCTGAGCACTATCGGGGTCGCTTTGTTAATCTATACTACTCATATTCAATGTTATTTGTTTTTGTTTTATCGTATCTAAAATGTTTTGAAATGCCTATT
>JAVXUO010002575.1:0-22500 GCA_033065855.1 Escallonia rubra | reverse complement strand
TGATCTAGCTTTGTTGTTATGTATTAAGTTTTTTTTTGTGGCCAGTGTGGCATGTTTCTGCCTAGCATAGGGTTTCTGTTCGCTCTTGCTTAGCAAGACTCGCGTTTCGTTGTTGTTTTCCTGGGGTATGCCCCTTGCAGATGTTGTACTTTTGTTTCATCGGTTGATATATATTTTTTTATTTACCGAAAAAAAAGAATCTAGACCTAAGTACAATAAGAAATCTTACAAAAGATACAAACAACCTAGAAACACTTATTATTTAAGAAAAAGCAAAGCTAGAAGACCTTTCCTAAACCCTAAACATGTTAGGAAATATGATACTAGAAGAATTTATAAAAACAAAATCACATGCTACTCATGTGGAGAACCAGACCATTTAAGTTCTAATTGTCCTAGGAGACATAACAATAATAACTTTAAGGCTATGATAGTTAATAACACTAATGAAGATCTTTTAGAAGTAGACGAAACTCTTAGTGATACCGAAAGTATATATAGTATTAAATCAATAGATGAATATATAGAAGACAACCTCTCTATAAGTAGTGATGAAGAAGAAGAAAATCTTCCTGTAGAAACTACAGACAAACTAGATACATTTATAAACTCGCTAAGGAATACTGAAATATATAATTTCATGTTCAAACCTTTAGCAGACAAATTAGCATTAGAAGAAGATTGTATACACCAATGGCAAATAGGAAAAGGTATAGATACAACACCATGCTATATATGCAATTGGTATCCAGCAATTAGAGTAAGATGTAAATGTGAAATATGTTATATAGAAACATGCGTAAAATGTATAAAACAGAAATATAACATAGAAATTATTAAACCAATAGAACATAAAACAAAGAAAGACACTTATTATGATAAAAATGTTAATAAAAGATTAGAATTTTTAGAACAAAAGATTATTCAAATTGAAGAGACTTTAAAACAAAGACATGAAGATGATTCACTTGAAGGAAATAATAAACATTTAATTCAACAAATTCAACAAGACTTTAGGATAGAAAAATTCTATACTAAGGCAAGATTTAATAATCTTATAACTACTAGAGTACAAATAAGACATTATAATAAGCTAATAGAAACAAATGCTATAATAGATACAGGTTGCACTATTACTGTTATAGATCCAAGCCTAGCTGATCTATCTCACATCAAGACATTCGAAGAACCTTTAATTGGTATAGGATTTACAGGTAACCCGATAAAATATTCTGAATATATTACAAATGCAGCTATTACTTTTCTTACACCTTGCAATACACAGAGCAAACCTTATTATCTCAAACAAGCCTTTTGTGCACCTGTTGCACACTCAGAAGGAAAAATCATTCTAGGAATAATTTTTTTAATAAATGACAATAATACTTTAACTATTACTAAAGACTTTATTCAAATAGCACAAAATGTCACACATACTCCTATTAATATCGACACTCCATTAGAGTACGCTCAGAAGCGTGGTGGGGAATATGTTAATATAAAAGGCAAAAATAAAATATGTGAAGACTGTAGTAACGGAAAAACAAATTGTTGTTTAACCAATACAGATATAGGAAATGAATGTTTAAAAATAGAAGAAATTGTAGAAGATGAAGATAGTACAGATGATAATATAGATCTAGACGTTTATAACCTAGACAGAATTAGTTATAATTTAATAAACTATTTTACAAATAAATATGATATTCTTCAAGCCATAGACAGACTCCCCTTTATAGGAGAAGATCCGATCAAAAGATGGGATTTAAATCAGATATACTGCAAGTTAGACATTATAAATCCTGACTAAATTGTCAAAACAGCTAATATAGAAGCAAGTAGTTTAGATACAGATGATTTTAAAATGCACATTAAAGACCTAACTGAATTAAAAGTAATTAGACCAAGCCATAGCCCTCATAGATCTGCAGCTCTCATAGTTAGAAATCATGCAGAAATTTTAAGAGGCAAGAGTAGAATGGTAATAAACTACAAAAGACTTAATGATAATATAAAAGACGATAGTTATAATATACCTAACAAGACCTTCCTTTTAAGTAAGATACAAGACAAGAAAATATTTAGCAAATTTGATTGTAAATCAGGCTTTTATCAGATTAAGATGTGGCCTGAAGATGTTAAGTGGACAGCTTTTACCACTCCAGAAGGATTATACGAATGGCTAGTCATGCCTTTCGGCCTTAAGACTGCACCCAGTATTTTCCAACGCAAGATGGATGATATTTTTAGACCCTATAATGACTTTATTTTAGTATACATTGATGACATCCTAGTCTGTAGTAAAAATGAGCATGAGCATTTGTCTCATTTAGACTTAGTCTTTAAATTATTTAACAAACATGGTTTAATCCTTAGCAAAAAGAAAGTAGAGTTATTTAAAACAAATATAAAGTTTTTAGGAATGGAAATAGGAAATGGCAAAATAAAACTACAAGAACACATAGCTAAAAAGATTTTAAACTTTCCTGACAAACTAGAAGGGTTAAAACAGATTCAGGCTTTTTTAGGATTAATTAATCAAGCTAGAATGTATTTTAAAGATCTTAGCAAACTAATAGGTCCTCTATACAATAAAACTAGAAAAAATGGGCAAAGACATTTTAATATAGAAGATATTAGACTAGTTAGAACCATAAAAGATAAAGACAAACACTTACCAGACCTATATTTACCATTAGATACAGATTACCTAATAGTTTAGACAGATGGATGCAAAGAAGGATGGGGAGCGGTTTTATACTGCAAACCAAATAAATATAGTAATAAGAAAGAAGAAAGAATATGTAGATATTCTAGTGGCAAATACAAAGAAAGTAATCAGTATTTAACAAGTTTAGACTATGAATTACTTGCTATAGTTTATGCACTAGAACATTTCAAGGCACTTCTAATTTCTAAATATGAGTTTTGCATTAGGACAGACTGTGAAGCCATAGTAAGATACAATAAAAATAAAGATTCTAGATATACGAATAGATGGTTAAAATTTATGACTTCCTTAAGCAATTATAGGATAGACAAAATAGAATGGCAACATATTAAAGGAGTTGATAACTCTATTGCAGACTTATTATCTAGAAAGATTTTATCCTAAGATAACCCCATACAAGTTAGAATCAGACAAGTTTCATTGTTTTATTTGCAGATGGCATCTTCAGCATCAGCACCCGCATCTTCTTCTACTCAGACAAGGCAAAACCAGGCAAATAAGGCAAACCCTATTTTTCCCACACAATTCATTAGCTACATAGACAACCTTGGTAGAAATAGGATAAATTATAATGGCAATAACTTAGAAGTCATACACGCAGGTTCCAGGTTTCAAGTCAAGGATCACAAAATTGGTCCTTTTCCAGTAGACCAGAGGACACTTTTAGACAATTTATGGCAATCATATGTTAAGAAAGACAATGGATGGTTTGTCAACACAGTTAATGCTGTGGCAAATTATTTCCATAAGTTAAGAGACACTAAGAAGTATAACTTTTATTGTGTATTTAAAGGCAATATTCCGGGGATTTACAAAAATTACCCAGAGGCAATGGTAGGAGGCGTGGGAAATGAAAAAATGCCATGGTACAAAGGTACCATAACCTTTCAAGAAGCCACCACCTTAATGCAGACCCATTACGGCCCTAATTATTATATTAGTCCAGACTGCCAAGACAGATCTATTTTAGACACTATAGCTGATTGTGAAAATTGTAACACTTTAATCAGACATCACAATATTTTAAAAACAAGACAAGACTATTTACTCTTAGAAAAGTCACACTTTAATCTCCAAATAGACCAGCTTAAATCACAGTTACAAGTAGCTGAGTTAGAGGCAAATGACTGGAAGCAAAAATATATCACCCTTCTTTCTGCTAAACAACAGTCAAAACCTAGTACTTCGGGTAATAAAGGAGTACCTAGTCTGGATCCACAGGCTTCCAGTAAAGACAAATCAAGTCCTGTTAAAGTTGGTAATTTACTTAAAATTACTGAAATTCCTTTGGATTCAGGAGAAAGAATCCCTAGTCCGGCTTCCCAGGCTGCTGGTAAAGACTCATCAAGTCCTGATATAGTTGGTGTTTTACTCAAAAACACTGAAAATCCTTTGAATATAGGAGAATATATTCCTAGTCCAGTTCAGCAGGTAGCTGGTAAAGACATATCAAATCCTGAGATCCCTGTCCAGTTGGGAAAAATGGAACTTAGAAGACTTAAAAGCAAGAAGGCAAAAAGACAAGCTCTGGCTATACAAAATCAAGTAGCCAAAGTCCTAGCAGAACTAGTCAGCAAGACCTTAACAAGTAAGACGGAAGCAACTACGAGTAATTTTGAAGATTCATTATTTCAAGATGCTCAAAGACAGAGCCCCAGTTTCATCACTACATCTAGTGATTCATCAGACAAGGCTGAAGACCAGACCCAAGACGAAGACTCGAGTGACAGACCACTCAAAAGATAGAAAGAAGACAAGAGAAGAAAAAGAGGAATCTCTTTTATTAAAGGCGCACACAGCAGACAGCAAGCATCTATCTTTTTCTGACTCATCACCTCGAAAGAAGAAGAAAAAGAGAATGAAGACAAAAGACAGCAAGGCTATCAGACAAGGAATCTCAGCCTACTTCTTAAACTTTAGACTTTAAGGCACTACTTTAAGACTTTAGCTAAAGTTTTTGTAATGTAGTTACTTAAAGTTATTTTATCTTTTTGTACAGATGTAAAGTCTTAGATTAGCTTTTAGGTTTTCTGCTGCCTATAAGTAGAAGGCAGATTCATTTGTAAAAGTATGCGAAATTTTGAATTGCAATCAAGCAACTCTTCATCCAGCTCTCTCTTCACATGCAACTTTCCTTCTCTCTATAAGCCTCTCGATTCAAGTACAATTTCTCAGCAAGCTTTCTTTCCAGTAAGTCTCATCTCTTAAAACTTGTTTATTATTTCGGGGTGAAAACGCTCAATGGTGAAACACATTCTATGAATTGAAAAGGAACTTCTTCTAAGTCTAGTATGACTAAAAACATCCTAATAATGTTTTGATTAGAAATCATATGGCATCTACTTGGGAAAGAGAGACTCCTTTCAAAAAATTTGTTTTAAAATGATTATGCTTACCTTAGGTTTATCTAGATTTAAATCGATTATGCTTCAACACGAATTTCTAGAGTATTCTTTATTGGTTTAAAAACAATAGTGGGAGCGAGTCGTTCAGGGTTATTGCCTAGTAATGGCGTTGAAAGCCCGCAGACTAACGCATGCCCTGAGTTTTATAACCTTGAAAAGAAAACTTTGGTAGTTCAACCTAGCATCCTGAGATTTAATCCAGTCAAAACCTACCAGGCATCCTGAAGTTTTAAAAAATAAATCTTCGATAAAGACTCTCTCTCTCTCTCTAAGTTTTTGCCCTATCTTTTTTGAATCTTTTCAGTATTCCGCTATGTTTTTATCTGTATTATGCTTCATCCACTATGGATCACGGTCCAACCGGGGACTTTTCCTTTTGATCTTGATTAATCTACGGATACCAGACGTCGCTATGCCATTGGCAGGTCCGCAAGGATTGACGATTGGTTTAACGAAGTAGACAAAATCAGATAATCTAGAGATTGTTGTTTATCCGGCCAAATTTCGAAGAATGGCAAAAGACTATAATGATTATCCTTGGGATGATGAAGCCCTGGCTAATCTAGACAACACTTATAGTGGTATATAAATGACTACAAACAAATTAGAAATAGTTTTGATCGGATCTTCTCCTATAAAGGGGAGTCTGTCTATGGCTTTACACACACACACACATTGTATATATATATATATATATATATACGTGTCACTAAAAAATTACAACATTCTTCGCAAGCTATGTATACATGTGTATATATATATATACACACACGTATACATAGCTTGCGAAGAATGTTGTAATTTTTTTCACTTTGTTTTCGCTCATTGCACCTTAGGCACGCTAGTTAGCCCATTTCTATAAATTCCAGCGAAAACGAGATTTTTTTTTGGGTTTTCCTATGAAGGGCTTATTCGCGCACACTTTAGCGCCAAATTCATAGCTTGCGAAAAATGTTGTTTGTCACTTTTTTTTTGCTCATTGTACCTTATGTACGCTAGTTAGCCCATTTCTATGAATTTCGCGAAAACACGAGACACATTATTTTTTTGGGGTTTTCTATGAAGGCCTATTCGCGCACACTTTAGCGCCAAATTTATAGCTTTCTAAAAATTTTTAAATTTTTTTATTACTTTTTTTACTCATGGCACCTTATGCACGCTAGTTAGCCCATTACTATGAATTTCGGTGAAAAACGAGATTATTTTTTTTGCTCATTGCACCTTAGGCACGTTACTTAGGATAATGGTAATGAAGGCGTCTAGCTTCATTCTTTTTCAGCTCCCAGGCTATCCTATACCTAAACATCAAGGCATCCTTCTTAGTCCACGACGTATATTCGAGCACCTCCGAGCGAGCAATGTAGTCCATGTACTTGAGGACGTAAATCCCGTAATCGTGACTGTTATATTGCTTTGGTCGGTCATGTATCATAACGACCGTCCAGGGCTCTACCGTCGAATTCCTGGTGATGGTCTCCCCCGAATAATCTTGGCACAATAGCGAGAGGATAGTAGTCTGCATCCAACAATAAAAAAGGTCATCAAGCCTATGTAACAAGAAGAATATACTATGAGCCAAGGTCAACAAATAAAAACTAACCACTGCAGTGATGTACTCACTGTACATCTGTGCCAGCAGCCGCCCAGGTCCGTCCTCCCTTAGGCTATCGTATATGTGGACCGCTCTGTTCGCTGGATGAAAAACTAATAGGAAGAAGTGGTTTGCATGATGACAAGGTATCATGATAAGGTTCGCCTTAGCAGCGTGGCATTGATAGTTGGAGTTCAACATGCCTAACACGTTTTCAGATGGTTTCCACTTACCCCTGCCTGTCCCTCGCCTCCTCCATTCTATGAAATCCCTCATGCTGGTCACCATTAATCCCACAAAATAAGTGGGATACATGTTAAGCTTCAAATTTAGGCAGTGGTTATAACGTAGCTCTCTAATCCGGAGCAGATCTATATAAGCGTTCATGATAAAATTTGAAATATCTGTCTTCGGCGCCAACGTTCTCATATCCGCATGACCTAGGAATGTCGAAAGAGGAAAGTCTGTTGTATCGACAGGCACAGGCCCGAAGTAGTGCCGGTTGATCCAATCCCGCTTGTTCGGCCTCAATGGCTTCGTCGCTTGTCCTTTATCCGACCGGATGCTTGGGCGTGAGGCCTGGATTCCTACTTGGGTCACCTGACTCTGGCGCTGAGAGTCGTACGCGTCAGGAGGCAAGCGACTAGACGGCTCCCACACCTGACTCTGGGGCTGAGAGTCGTACGCGTTAGGAGGCAAGCGACTAGACGGCTCCCCTTGGTAACCCCGGTACGCAAGACTAAAGTTGTGAACTTCAGTCTTGTACCTCTCAATGGACCTCTTGAGATTGTCGGGAGCCTGCACGACAAACCACTCAAACCCTTTCAGCTGCTTGAACACCTCAGTGCCCTGCCACCTAAAAAACATGCATAGAAAATATGGCTAATCATTTCAGGTATGGTCGATAAGGTGCGCAAATAAAAATTGAAACAACACTAGCATGACTTACAATGTTCAATGCCCAGAACTGGTCATAGATCTCACGTGGCGCATACGATGTCTTCCTCACCTGGGAAGGGCGATTCACCCTCGTGCGCGTCACCTTGAGAAACCATTGCAGGTACTCCTCAATACTGATGTCGTCGTCCTTCAGCGATACAAGGCTATCATACGTTTCTTGCCAAGTATTCCACTGTTGCACCTCGTCGCTCAACAAATTCAAGGCATCAGGCACCTCGAAGTTCGGCCCTCGACCACTCCTGTATGGCCGCATGTCTACATCGGGTTTTGGTATCCTTAGTAGACAGCTAGCTTGCCTCATAGCTCGATCGGGCATCTGAAACTCACATACTTCGAAGTGAATAAGCGACACGCGAACCAAACCTGCCAGCACGTACGACACTGGAAGTTGCCAACACCACTCATCCAACCGATGCATCACCTTGCCATATGGCTGCCACGTCACCTGGGATGCATCCAGTATCTCTAGTTCCCCCCGATAGAACTTTAGATGGTGGTGAGGGTCTACTCGTCTCCTCCGGTTAGTCGTAGGCCCCCAGGCCCACACCCTATGCCACGACTCATCGAAATCATCTACGGGCTGTGGACGACCCGTGGGTAGCCTCTCGTAAGACCAAACTTGTGAATGCAAACATTATATGGAATTAGTAATTAATCACGAATATATTGACACGTCAACCAAGAATATAAATGCTCAAACCTGTAATAGAGTGAGGCAGGCGGCAATGGACTTGGCACGCTTTCTCGTAGCTCTGTGCAGTGCTCGATATAGGTGCGCAAGGACAGCTGAACCCCACGAATACGAGTATACCTCCTCAAGATCCTCCAAGAACACCATATACTTTGGATGCACCGTGTTTTTCGAATGCGTCGGAAGTAATATAGCTCCAATAATATACAGAAGGAATGCCTTCGTATACGTCACCAAATCGTGAGGAGTGTATTCATCCGGTAGCACGCCATACTGCTCTCTCAGCCATTTAAGTTTGATGTCGTTTGTTGTAAGAGCTTCCATCGGAATTCCTAGAAAACACTGCCTAGCCATCTTTGCTATGGATGCAGACGTTTTGCTCAAAGTAATGGGTCTGCCGTGACATGGGATTCCAAGTATAAATCCGACGTCCTCTAATGTAATAGTCATTTCACCAAACCGGAAGTGAAATGAGTTCGTCTCGCTCCTCCATCGTTCAACTAGAGCGGATATAAGGTAATCGTCATGCCGAGACCAATGATGAAGATCAGTGAACATAGATAAATTTTGACGGTGTAATATTTGTATTTGTTCCTCGTTTAGTACCCACTCTTCGAGGTGACTTGTGCTTTGAATTGTTTCCAAAACACCCCTATCGACACCGTCAAATACGTGCCTCGCGACGTGGTCATCGTCATCGTATAGGATTGATTTATCATGAGGTCTGGGGTTGAAATCCATATCTCTAAGAACAAAATATAATCGTAAACCAACTTAGCGTCCATAATATTTACATTCCAAAACTATAACTGGATCTTTAACCTAGCTTACCAACGCATTAGCAATAGTCATTATCTCATTATTTCAATGTATTAACACCATTCCTCACTTCCCACCACTCCGAACGCTTAATTACGCGCGTTCCCTAAAATTTAGCGCCAACGTGACAATTTACCAATATACCCCCCGATGGCCGCTACACCACCAACACCTCAAAACCGCTATAAAACTACTTTTTAAATGTATTACATCAATTATATACCAAATATTTCCTCAGAAAATTTTAAAGGGGAAAGTTACCAAAACACCCCCAACTTATGCAAAATACCCCTAACAGCCCTCGCCACAACAAACATCACAGAACAACTTTAAAATAACTTTTTGGGTGTCTTACATCCTTTTCTAAACTAAAAGTCATTCGGAAAATTTTATAGGAAAAATTACCAAAATACCCCCGTTGAGCGGTAAATTACCGAAATGCCCTCGGGGGTTCATTATCACCCTAACGCCCCAAATCAGCTTCAAAACAACCTTTCAGGTGTTTTACAATCATTTCTGGACTAAAAAGTCGTTTGAAAAACTTTACCGGAAAAATTATCAAAATGCCCCCTGGCATCAGAAAATCTCAAAAGTGCTTTACAAATGCTATTTTAAGCTTCCTGAATTCATTCTTGATCTAAAAACTATTTTACAAAATTTTCGCCCAAAAATCTCGAACAGGTATCCGAATCGAGCACTTAAAAGCCCGTTCGGCCAAAAAAATAGCTAACGACTTCAGAATGGACCGAAGTCCTGGGAAATGGAATTTCCCAACATCCTAGGGTTCTCATAAAAGTTTCGCGCGAAATCGCGCAAGCTTGATATTTTAAATTACATAGCAAAGTTACAAGATTCCCTGTATCAGTTAACCCATTTCCAGTCTTTGGAAAACTCTGAAATTTTTCGCTGATATAGATCTTTTAAAAATAACTAGGGTCTCTTTTTTCACTTTGGCAAAATCTAGCTCTAGCTATTTTTTATAAATTCGTGAAAAACTGTCTAATTAAGTTTTCACCTTTAGCGATAATTACATTTTGTATTCACATTAAACAAACATAGTGTTACATCTTAGGAACACACAATGTCTTCTTCCTTCAACCAATCCCTCAATCGGTCTTAGACTTTTAAAAAAAAAAAATAAAATCCTTACGAACAGTCGAGTCGAGCTATCAGTTTTTTTTTTTTAAGAACAATGGCCGCCTTTTCTCTAAAGAAAAGGACAGTTGTCATTTTTATCTTAAATTTATAAGTTGTCATTCGTGAGGGATTGGTTTCAGAATTTATAGAGAAAGGACACGCCACATGTCACTTTCGGGTGACTATTTCTTTTAAAAAGTTTTTTCAATCCTCGGGCTATTATCGTCCATAATATTTACTTGCCCAAACTAAATGAGAACACGTAATCCTAAAATCCTAATTTCGAAGCCCGAATAAACCGCCAATTTCGAAGCCCTAATAAAATCTAATTTTGAAAATAATTAAAAATCCTAATTTTGACGCCCTAAAAATCGTTATTTTGGAATTTATAAATGTAATATCCCGATTTGTAAAAACCTAATTTTGACGCCCTAAAAAACCGCTCATCCGATCTCCGATTGATCTAATTTTTGTTTTGTTCAATTTGTATTTTCGTTATCTTCGAATTGAGTCTACAATGACTATTTTTGGACTTCGAATGCATATTTGCTAATAAACGCTGTTCAATCCCTAATTTCAAACTCTCAAAAAACACGAATTTGAGACTATGGTAAGAACAATTTAAGCATAACACAATTTAAACAATCCATTGGTAAGAACAATTATGGTAAGAACAATTTGAAATTAACATTGAATTATAAGAAAATTCAAAATACTTGTTTTAACTTAATATATTTAAAGAAAAATCCACTAATCTTCTAGCGGTTATCCACCGATCTTCTAGCGTAAATTTTTTTGTTTGTATTGTCATGAAGATTATGTAGGTGAGATATGTAGTATGAAGAGAGTTGGTAAAGATGATGGAGAGGGAAAGAAAGGTGAAACCAATAAAACAACCCTAGAGGGGGGTGAATAGGGTTTTTGAAATATAATGGGGAATTTAAACTAAGCACAATCATAAATCTTCAAACAAACCAAATAATATTCAATGAAGATGCTAACTAAACAATCTCAAACAATTAAAGAGCAATAAGTAAAGAGATTGAGTTAGAGATACTTGACAAGGAGATTTAAATGGTTCGACTTGATATACCCTCAAGCCTACATCCACCTCTTCAAGGAAGTCCCTTGCAAGAGCACTAGAATCCACTAGCAACAATCTTCTTCCGGGTCAAGATCAAAACCCTTACAACACTTGGTGATATCCCCACACCAAGCACAAGCCTTGAATCCACAAAGCTCACCCAAGACTTGACAAACCCAAGCCTTGATCACAATCCTTTTACAAAGATCAAATGTGTACAAAGAAACCCTCTTGAAAGGAAATGAGTACAAATGAAGCTCTAGTGCAATAGAGAGATGAGAGAATTGATGACTTGAAGGATGCTCACTCTCAATCAAAGAATTGCTCACAAAGATGCTCTCTTTAATGATGTAAAATCATGAAGATGAAGAGAGAAAAGTTTAATCTATGAGCCTTGATGCTTCTCTAATGAATGGAGGCTTAGAATGTGATTTCCATGATGTATAATGAAGCCCAAAATCATTTATATAGAGAAGAGATCAAATATAGCCGTTAGGCATAATATGGCCAAAACTGCCATTGCAGTCGACTGTAACCAATGCAGTCGACTGTAATCCCTCAAAAATAGCCGTTGGAGTTTTGTCCTCGGAAATAGCCGTTGGAACTGAAGTTTGACCAATGCAGTCGACTGCATTGACCAATGCAGTCGACTCTATTCAATTACAGTCGACTGTAATACCCTACTGCCTATCGGCTGCCTCACGGAACCCCCTTTCCTATTTTGGGCATAACTTTCACTAGAAAAATCGGATTAAGGTACCGTTTTTCGCGTTGGAAAGCTAATGAAAAGTTTTATCAAGATATGAAAAGATTAGCACCAAAAACAGTTTTGAGAAAATCTGAGTGAGCTCCAAAGTGCACTCATTTTCAAGAACCACACTCGTGTGAAAGGTTATGAACTCACATGCAATGCACAAGGTGTCCTAAGGTCTTTTTAGGTCATAGTCATCTATCCAAGCATCAAACCAAGACTAGTTACATAATAGGAAAGATCAATTATAATCGATAGTAACTTAGCCGATGCATTCTTTCTTGCTCTTTGACATTGGACTTGATGAAGCTTCCATAGCATGTCACCATAGCTTTAAGCTTCTTTGGCTTTAATCCATCTATCCAACTTCTCAAATGTGTCTTCATGAGTGTGCATGTATATACCTACTAAGAATACACTCAAAGCACACATTAGAACATAATCAATGTGTAGTTATCATCAAAACAAGATGTAGGCCTAGGTTATCCAACCATATGGCTAACAATCTCCCCCTTTTTGATGATGACAAACATTGATTCTATATAGGGTAAGATGTATCATATGATAGTCAATTAAGCACAACAATCTCACATAGAACACTCAATCATTGCTTGTATACTCAAGATATGTCAATTTATCTCATATAGCAATTAAGCTTGTAGCTAGCTTCCCTAGCTAAAACAAGATATGCTCTTCCTCTAATGTTCTCTCAAAACACACAATCACATAGCATATAGAATTAAGATTATTTCTCCCCCTTTGTCATCAACAAAGAGATGCATGTGTGAAGAGATAGTTATAAGCAAGATAATGGCGTGAAGTGCATATAACTCATGAACTCATACTGATGACATCAAGAGTTCCTTCATGATCCAATGAAAGATATGCAATGTAGCTCAATAATCTCTTCTACTTTATGCATATTTCAAGAGTAACAAGATAGTATATGATTCAAGCATGTAGACTCTCCATATCAAGTTATCTTATGCATATTCGATCATAATGTATGCTCCCCCTCAATCAATGCATGCCAACAATATCAAACAAACACAACTGAATGTCTAACCGAGTCATATTCCCTTTTTGGCATTACCAAAAGGGGTGTGTGTATGAATTGCATTGTGAAGCATTAAGATGACATAATTTCAACATGGAATTTTCACAAAGGGAATAATGGTCATCAACGATCAATATTTTCAATATAAGTGCAAGAGGACCATTCATCGGCAAGGTTCACATTAATTCTCAACAAGCAAGCTATTTATAGATTTGACAATTTAAGCATACTTGATAACATATAAGTTTAGCACATAGCACAATGTTGAGAAGATCATTAAGTTTTACCCTCTTGGTGAATTACCAAGGAATTGAGCTCATGAGTGATCATTCTTGAAGTCCATTTTCTTGACAAGCTTTGAGGCTCTCCTCATTTGAAGTAGCATGTCCAATCTCGGAATGCTTACTCCCCCTTAAGATTTAGCTTTTTGCTCCTCCTTCTCAAAATTTTCTTGGAGCCTTCTCCTTGTTGCTATTTGCCTTTACCTTGAACAACCTACAATTACAATTTAGGTCTAACTTTTGGTACCCACATTTTCTTGGGTCCATGAGTGTTAGTCTTAGCAACATTATGAAATTCTTTAACAACCCACATTTTCTTTACACAACCAACATAAACAATTCTACAAGGACAATAACTAGTCATATGTCCTTTCTTGTTGCACCAACCACAATGTGTAAATGGGGTGCAATAGTTCTTTGGTCGTTTTGTAAGAATATTCAACCTAGCTTGTTGGTGCAAAACTTTAGGAGGCATGGCCATGGGATCTAATCCAAGACCACCTTTGTTTAGGCCAATTCTTTGGCGTCCAAGCATGACATCCAAATTGTTTTGACCATCAACAAATTTTTCAAGACATTTTCTTAAATCACAAATCTCAACTTGTAAATCTTCATTTTGTTTTTCTAAAGCCAAAGTTTTGGAAGAGAGTTGTTTTGAGCTAGGAGTGTTAACAATTAATTCAACCAAATCATTATTCACATTCTCCACATATAAATGGCTAGTTATGCATTCATTCTTGGCATGCAACTCATTATTTTCACTTTTTAAGTCATCTAGCTCTTTTGAAATCGTACGCACTTGTTTTTTCAAAGCACAATTTTTCTTGGCTAATTTCATGGATTCTTCGTATAAAAGAGCGTAAGCATCATAAATATCATCATTGGAAAAATTGCTATCACTATCACTATATGAAGAATTTACCTCATTTTCTTTTTGAGCCATGAAGCATAGATTTGAATCTCTATCATCGAAATCACCACATTCATCTCCACTTGAGTCATTATCGCTCCAAATAATGGCTTCGATTGATCTCTTTATGGAGTGCTTCTTTCTTGACCCTTTCTTCTTCTTATTCTCCCATGAGGTAATCTCTACACTTGAATCATTCTTGCTCTTGTGTGAGTTTCCAACTTTCTTAAGTTTGAGAAACTCATTGAATTCCTTTGCAAGTATGTTTATCTCCTTGTTATTCAAGTCTTCTTCCTCTTCACTTGAAGATTGATCCATCATTGATGAAGCTTTAAGAGCAATGCACTTCTTCTTCTTCTTTGGAACTTTTTGCCCGGATGATTCGAGTTGCATTTCATAGGTCATCAATGAGCAAATTAATTCATCCAACGGGAAGGTATTAAGATCCTTTGATTCTTGAAGTGCGGTGATTTTTGCATTCCATTCTCTAGGTAATGACCTAATTACCTTTCTCACAAGATCACCGTTAGAGAAATCTTTTCCTAATTGTTTCAAAGTATTAACAATTTTAATGAAACGAAAATTCATTTCCATAATAGATTCATCGGAAAATATTTCAAACAATTCATATTCTCTATGCCATAAATTCATCTTTGAATCTCTTAGAAGAGAAGTCCCTTCATGAGTGACTTGAAGTGTATCCCACATACTCTTAGCCGAATCACACGCAATAACTCGATTGAGTTCATTGGCGTTTAGAGCACAAACAAGACAATTCTTAGCTCTAGAATTCATGCAAAGCATATTTCTATCATAGTCATTAAATTCGGATTTCTCCTTTGGCACAAGCTTATTCCTAATCCTCTTGGTTGGAACATAAGGGCCATCTTCAACAATTCCCCACATTTCATAATCTAAAGATTCTAAAAATACTCGCATCTTAATTTTCCATATACTATATGAAGACCCATCAAAAAGTGGAGGCCTAGTAATAGAACTCCCCTCAAGACTAGGAAACCCCATGATCTTTTAACTCTCTAGGTGTTAACCAAAAAATCAAGAGCCGAGGCTCTGATACCACTTGAAACCAATAAAACAACCCTAGAGGGGGGTGAATAGGATTTTTGAAATATAATGGGGAATTTAAACTAAGCACAATCATAAAACTCAAACAAACAAAGTAATACTTCAATGAAAATGCTAACTAAAAAATCACAAACAATTAAAGAGCAATAAGTAAAGAGATTGAGTTAGAGATACTTGACAAGGAGATTTAAATGGTTCGGCTTGATATACCCTCAAGCCTACATCCACCTCTTCAAGGAAGTCCCTTGCAAGAGCACTAGAATCCACTAGCAACAATCTTCTTCCGGGTCAAGATCAAAACCCTTACAACACTTGGTGATATCCCCACACCAAGCACAAGCCTTAAATCCACAAAGCTCACCCAAGACTTGACAAACCCAAGCCTTGATCACAATCCTTTTACAAAGATCAAATGTGTACAAAAAAACCCTCTTGAAAGGAAATGAGTACAAATGAAGCTCTAGTGCAATAGAGAGATGAGAGAATTGATGACTTGAAGGATGCTCACTCTCAATCAAAGAATTGCTCACAAAGATGCTCTCTTTAATGATGTAAAATCATGAAGATGAAGAGAGAAAAGTTTAATCTATGAGCCTTGATGCTTCTCTAATGAATGGAGGCTTAGAATGTGATTTCCATGATGTATAATGAAGCCCAAAATCATTTATATAGAGAAGAGATCAAATATAGCCGTTAGGCATAATATGGCCAAAACTGCCATTACAGTCGACTGTAACCAATGCAGTCGACTGTAATCCCTCAAAAATAGCCGTTGGAGTTTTGTCCTCGGAAATAGCCGTTGGAACTGAAGTTTGACCAATGCAGTCGACTGCATTGACCAATGCAGTCGACTCTATTCAATTACAGTCGACTGTAATACCCTACTGCCTATCGGCTGCCTCACGGAACCCCCTTTCCTATTTTGGGCATAACTTTCACTAGAAAAATCGGATTAAGGTGCCGTTTTTCGCGTTGGAAAGCTAATGAAAAGTTTTATCAAGATATGAAAAGATTAGCACCAAAAACAGTTTTGAGAAAATCTGAGTGAGCTCCAAAGTGCACTCATTTTCAAGAACCACACTCGTGTGAAAGGTTATGAACTCACATGCAATGCACAAGGTGTCCTAAGGTCTTTTTAGGTCATAGTCATCTATCCAAGCATCAAACCAAGACTAGTTACATAATAGGAAAGATCAATTATAATCGATAGTAACTTAGCCGATGCATTCTTTCTTGCTCTTTGACATTGGACTTGATGAAGCTTCCATAGCATGTCACCATAGCTTTAAGCTTCTTTGGCTTTAATCCATCTATCCAACTTCTCAAATGTGTCTTCATGAGTGTGCATACTTACTAAGAATACACTCAAAGCACACATTAGAACATAATCAATGTGTAGTTATCATCAAAACAAGATGTAGGCCTAGGTTATCCAACCATATGGCTAACAAAAGGGCTCTGTCGAGAAAGAGTCGGGGAGAACGGATTATAAATTACAGAGGACTGTCCGGCTGAGCTATGAGCTGCATTGACATGGCATTTCTGGAAAAAGGACATCACGGGGGGAAAAAGGACATCACGCGACAGGACAAGGCAAAGACCAAAACGGGACAAGGCAAAACAGGACAAGGCAAAGGACAAAAAAATGCATTATATATATATGAGAACCAAGAAGAGAAGAGCAAAAAAAAAATACTAACCGCTACACTTAGTGGCAGTTGGCATTAAAAAAATGTGGGCCATGCTACGAAATGGAGAGAAATGAAGAATGCTTAAAAAAAATTGCAATGATGACCAACCGCAACAAAGTGTTGCGGTTGGGGGTGATGGCCAACCGCTGCACTTTGTTGCGGTTGGGTGTGCTCCTGTGGGCCCCCAACCGCTAGTCTTTCTTCTGGTTGAGGTTTTTTCAGCTTCGCGGGGCATTATTGTCAAATTTTGCAACCGCATGAAAGAGCAGCGGTTGCAACTTTTTCAAGAAAAAAAAAACACATCTGAGCCATCCACGAGTACACGTGGACGGCTAGATTTATGGTGGACAAATAACCATTTCCCCACCGGTAGACAGGGATCGGCTCCCATATATATATATATATATATGGGAGCTGATCCGTTGAGAGCGTGGGCAAAATAGGAGAAGTTGCAAGCGCGATCTGACCGTCCATCCCGAAAGATGGACAGTCCAGATCGCGCCTTTTTCGAAAGCTGTCAGTCGTCCGCCATACAGTATGGCGGACGGGTTTTTTTACCTTATTGCCCCTCCGCGCCTGTCCATTACACTGTATGGCGGACGACATTAAAGTCCTGATGGGAGACAGCAAAAAGACGTCCGTAATACTGTGTAGCGGACGTCCCTAGGCTGACACGTGTCAGGGCCCGTCGTGTCGGTCCTTTTCGACAATGACAGTTATCTTGTCCTTATCTGTCACGTCAACAGTGTCCGCTACACTGTGTAGCTGACGTTATAGCCATCCGCCATACTGTATGGCGGACGTAATAGCTATCCGCGATACTGTATAGCGGACGTTAAATATACATTCAAAAAACAGTCACTACGACACTCTTCTCCACTCTTTCTACTCACAAAATTTCCCAGCGGCGTTGACAAGCTTATCGGCGCAATTCCGTTTTAAGAACACCTTTAATACCCTAAATCGATCACGTAAGTTCACAAAATCTACACTTTTTTTTGTTTGTAATCTTCAGTTGTGATGAATATTGCGTTTTATATATGTATGTTTTTGTTCTTGTGCAAGCGTTTGTAAAATCCGATTCCGTATATGTATATATATTTATACATATGAGTACATATGCTAACATTGTATGCATCATTCATGTGCTTGCGTTATATGTATTATGCATGTGCTCGCGTCGTATTTTTGCGAGCAATTATCAAAATCCAAAACGTAAAATCCAAACTGAGAAGGTAATCTATGATTTCAGTTGCAAAAAATGGAATTTAACCCTGGACCTAAAGACCCATCCGTGTTATACGACCAAGCCAACCATATCAGTACGCTCATATGGGATGGTGGAGTAAGATACATTATTTATCGACTTTCTATCGCTTACGAACGTTGTATATACCGTTTGTTATGCTTAAATTGTATTTATTAATTCGTAGGAAAGAGAACTTCTCAACACCGTAGAAATATCTCGCGATATAGTATCGTGGAAACTGAACACCGCCCAGAAGAGGATACTGCGTGGAATTGGGTTTGAGATTTTCACGCATGGGCAGATATTTCAACAGCTTGACCGGGCCTTGATAGGTGCCCTTGTTGAGAGGTGGAGAAGTGAAACGAATACGTTTCACTTCCCGCTCGGAGAGATGACAATTACCCTAGAAGATGTAGGGTTCATCTTAGGGTTGCCGGTGATGGGGCGGCCGGTAATTGCTCCTCCGTCAGAAGCAACGAATAAGAGAACCGCTAGGGACTTCTTAACTTCGATACCCCAGGATCAATTTAGCAGTGGTGGTATGAGTTGAAGTGGTTGGTAGATACCTACGGGGTTTTGCCGGAAAACTATACGGGCCCTGACCTTGTGCTGTACCCACAAGCATTCCTCTGGTGGGTGGTGGGGGCAATATTATTCCTAACGACGTCGAAGAACACGGTCAGCGTGAGATATTTATCGTTGTTAGGTAACCTGGCGGAGGTTGGAGATTATGCATGGGGTGCAGCGGTTCTTTCGTATCTGTACCAAGCATTGCACAAGGCAACGAGGCCCAACTCCAAAGCCATATGTCCATATCTCTAGCTATTGCAGGTATACCATACAAATCGCGTCTTCGTTATTGTTTTTTTTTTTTTTTTTTTTGTTGAATCGACGATATAAATATAATTTTTCCATGTTCTCAGGTGTGGTCTTATGAACACCTTGCTCCCGGTGCACCGACGCGTAGGGATGGAACCGATAGAGTGTGGCCTCGGTTGCGTGCTTGGGAGTACAGCCAGAAGAATAGCCACTACCGCAGGAGAGTCGATCCCCATCACAACATCACGTACTATCGAGGGGAGTTCGACCGCCTATCTCCGGGCCAATTGCGTTGGGCACCGTACATACGTTTGGCGCGACGGGTAGAAGAGTCGTTCGTCTTCACGCTCTCCGGGTTGCAGCGCACACCCCTCATCCACTTCGAGGTCGCAGAGTGGCAGCTGCCAGACCGAGCAATGCGCCATTTTGAGTTGGAGCAGGGTTTGCCAGCCGGTGCCCCAGATATGAGGGTTAACAGGGACCCACCGGATGTCGGGCGGTTTGGCAAGGCCAATGCGCAAGAATTGTGCGCGGCCGAACTAGAGCTCTGGACTTCTTGGCAGGACACACTGGCGGCCATCGTCTCGGAGCCGGACCCCGTTATCAGCATCGCAGAGTACGATGAGTGGTACTCCCGCATCACGCGGAGGAGAGTAGCCCCAGTGAACTTTGAACGCGGGGCGAGGTATGCGCCTAGGGGTCAGATCGACGAGCGTATGGCATACAATCTCGTAAGTTGCCCAACTTGTCTTGAATATAAATGTCTGATTAAAGTTACTTATTTGTTATCTCTTTGGATGTAGGTTAATGCCTCGCTTGCATTCTTCCAGAAGTTGAGTGAGCGGAAGGATCTGATGAGCGCAATGGGCGAGGATCTTCGCCAACAGGCTGCTGCACTGGCTATAGGCTGCGGGAATTTTGTGCGGCAAGCATCGGGACAGTCTTCGGTCGACAGCCCGGGAATGGGTTATACGGGCGCCAGCCCGTATAACGTTGATCCCTCCGGGCAAGCTTCAGGGGTGAGCCAGGGAGTTGGTGGTCCCTCTGTACCGGGGATGGGACATGCTCAAGCGTCGTGGGCCGATTACAGCGGCCCGACCTTCGATTTGTTCCTGGAACCCCAACCCCTCTCTCAGAGTCAAGTCACGCAAGAATGGCCTTACGGTTTCAACGAGGCACTGCCCATTGTCCCGTGGGCGGGACCACTTGGCGGCCCCGAAGGGCAATATCAGCCGGCGGAAGAAATGGCCGGCGAGCAATATCAGCCGGTCGGGGCCCCCCAAGGGGATTATCAGCCGGCCGATCCGTTGGTTGGAGGCCAATTTCTTCCGTTCCTCTTGCCCCCCGGCAGAGGGCAAGGGCGCCCGGTCGACCCCCGAGGGCAATATCCGAAAGGGCATCCAGCCAGGCCCCTGAAGCCGCATAAACACCACCTAATCCATCACCGTTATTTTAGCGGCCCCCCCCAGACGGAGCGTCGTATGACGTGGATAACCCGCAGGGCTTGGATTACAGTGTCTCGTGGAGAGAACTGTCCACGCTGGCGCCGGGGATGTGGTTAGACAACTTTGTCATCTCGCACTACGTGCAAATTCTGCGGCAAAGGAGTCGGGAGCAGCCTAACTACGGTCCGCGCATTTTTATCCTCGATGCTTACTTTCACAATATGCTAGTACAAGAGTTTAACGACAGGGACAAGGCGAGGCGAGAAAGGCGAAAGCCGAGCTCCAGTGGAGACCGTCCACTAACCTACTCGCATATCTTGGTCGGCCGAGTCCAGAGAGCGCAAGTGTGGCGGATGTGTTTCTAATCCCAGCTATAATGAATGCCCATTGGTTCTTGATTTGCTATGAACCGGTAACGAATACCGTATCAGTCCTCGACAGTCTCTACGATGATACGGACGCGATTGGTGTGATTGAAATGTACCGAGGCTTAGGGATGTTGGATGCCATGGTAAGATCATGTTTACTTCTTATTGTAACTTGCATATTGTAGAACTGATTAATCTTATTATGTTTGCTATGTTTAATGTTTAATGCTTATATTGTTCTCGCAGAATCTATTTGCTGCCATGGTCGATAGAAGCGTCGTCGAGAGACCCGAGGGAGGGCAGCGGGCGATAGGGAGGTTGTTTTCCGATTGAAGAGGAGTAGGCCCAAGCAACTTAATTCCTCGGACTGCGGCGTCTTCGTCTGCATGTACATGGATTACATCTGTCGGTCGGAGAGCCTCAAGAATACCGTCTGGACCCAAGAATGCATAGACTTCTTTAGGTATAGGATGGCTTGGCAAATTATCAATGGCCGGCCTAGACCTATTAGATTTATTGTAAATCCGTGTAATTGACAATGTTTGCGTATAATAACATTATATTCACTTTTTTAATTGTCCTTAAACTTCTTAAATCTTATCGTTGAGTGCGATTGATGATTTCATTTGTGTTGACTGAGATGTGATCATTGTTGAATGCGATTGATTTGATTCACTGATATCTTTACGTTGTTGAGCTGAGTGTTTGATTTGTTCTGTGTGATTTGCTTTGACCATGGGGAAACAAAGTGTAAAAACCAAGTGAGATTGTTTCTGTTGGACTGTCCGCTATAACATAGATAGGGCCCGAAAGTGAACGAAAGTGTTGGGGAGGCTTCCTTCTGCTTGACTGTCCGCTATATAGTATAGTGGACGTAGATAGGGCCGAAAAAAACCAAGTGTTGGGGAGGATTCTCTGCTTGGCCGTCCGCTATATAGTATAGCGGACGTAGATAAGGCCAAAAAAAACTAAGTGTTGGGGAGTCTTCCTTCTGCTTGCGAAACTATTCGCGTATACTTTAGCGCCAAATTCATATATTGCGAAAAATATTGCAATTTTTTTGGTCACTTTGTTTTTGCTCATTGCACCTTAGGCTACGCTCTATAGCCCATTTCAATGAATTTCGGCGAAAATCGAGACAAATTATTTTTTTGTTTTCCTATGAAGCGCCTATTCGCGCACACTTTAGCGCCAAATTCATAGCCTGTTAATTTTTTTTTTTGTAAGGTTTTTTTGCTCATTGCACCTTAGGCACGCTAGTTAGCCCATTTCTATGAATTCGGCGAAAAACGAGACAAGTGATTTTTTTGGTTTTGTTTTGAAGGGCCTATTCGCGCACACTTTAGTGCCAAATTCATAGCTTGCACAAAATGTTGTAATTTTTTTCTCACTTTTTTTTGCTCATTGCACCTTAGGCATGCTAGT